>PVKE010005632.1:0-58072 GCA_004027555.1 Craseonycteris thonglongyai
CCACCCCCTGGCCCGGTACTCACGGCCTGCTCACACTGCACACCCCCCACCCCCTGGCCCGGTACTCACGGCCTGCTCACACTGCACACCCCCCACCCCCTGGCCCGGTACTCACGGCCTGCTCACACTGCACATCCAGGGCACTGGTGGCTTCGTCCAGGATGAGGACCCGCGGGTCCCGCACAAGGGCCCGGGCAATGGCCAGGCGTTGTTTCTGTCCCACAGCCAACTGGCTCCCTCTCTCCCCTACATCTGAGGAGACCGAGGAATAACCTTGCTCAGACACAAGTGACCACGACGACACCCACACACACACACAGGCAGGGACAAGAGCACAACTGGTATTTCCACTAGCACCAAGGGCCCTGGGGGGGGGGGGGGGCTGGGGTCGTAAGCCCCAGGGGCTGGGGAAGGAAGGGAAGAGGGAGCCGGACACTGCAACTGTCGCAGAGGGACCCAGCCCTGCCCCGGGATGAGCTCCTGCCTCTTTTGAGGGGAGGTACCTGTATCTAGCCCATGCGCCATTTCTCCTATGAGCTCATCCGCTCTGGCAGCCTGGGCAGCAGCCATCACCTGTTGGTCGCTGCAGTTCTTCAGCCCATAGGTGATGTTGTCCCTCACGGAACCCGAGAACAGCACAGGCTCCTGCGCAACCAAAACGACCTGCGCGGAGCGGGGGGCGCAGTGTCAGCTCCCCGGGGTTCCCCTGCCTCCTCGCCTGCCGCCCTCACAATGGACTCCCGTGTTTCTTCCCACGGACCTCCCTGGCTAGGGGCACATGCTTCCGCCCTCCTCCTCCGACCTGTCAGCGTCCTCCCCACGCACCTGTTGGTGCAGGTAGCGGTGTCCATATTGGGGAAGGGGCTCCCCGTCCAGCAGCACTCGCCCCCCAGTAGGCTGGTACAGATTCTGCAGCAGGGCAGCCACTGTGCTCTTCCCAGACCCATTGGGTCCCACCAGGGCCGTCATCTGACCAGGACGTAGGGTAAATGTCAGCCCCTAGAAAAGCCAGGAGAGGGTCAGGGGCCAGCCTCTTCTCCCTCAGGACCCCTCCCCTTCGCTTTCTATCAGAGGTCAGATCGGCTGAGCTTCTGGGAAGGAAACAATCTGCAGGCCACGTGCCTGGGCACAGCTAGGCAGCAGGGGTGAGGGGTCCGGTTCCCTCCCCCAGGCCTCATTCAGGCACCTTGAGCACAGGCTGGTCAGGGCGACTGGGATACGCAAAGGACACATCCTGGAATTCCACGAGACCCCGCAGAGTGGGCGGGGCCAGCGTCCCTGCCGGAGGCATGTTTGGCTGTCGGTCCAGGTAGCAGAAAACCTTCTCCGCTGCCCCCACGTTGCTCAGCATATTCCCACACATGTACACCAGGGCCTGGAAAACAGGAGCAGGGGACTGAGCCCGTCAAACACAGCTCCACTGGAAACCAACTTCCCAATTCCTCACATGCTTCTGCCACACCCCATGCCAGCCACACTTCTCCCCTTATCCAAAAAGCATCCTCGACCTTTCAATGTGTGATTTGGGTGGAATTTAAAGGCAGTACCAATACCCCACTGTTTCAGTTGTATTGCAAAGGATGGAGAGGTCCTCCCATACAGCATGGCTTCTACCCTCAGATCTTTTGAAGATTTTTTTATTTTTTTTATTTTTTTATTGTTTTGGGGAGAAGGGAGAGAGAAGAGGAGAGAAACCAGAGCAGTCTCTATAGCTGTCCATCATTAGTTGTGACATAAGTTTCATTCCACACAAGTGGATGTAGGGCCGCGCAGGGAGGGAACTGAGCTGGGGGCCTCCCACATGGGAGACGAGAACATTTGCTACCATCCCGGCAGTTACCAGTTGCACTGCAGTTCAGCACACGGGTTTGCACAGGCTGGGGCCAGGATTCAATCCCTGGACCTTACAGTTGCAAGGCAAGTGCTCTACCTGCTGAGCTATCCCACCCCACCCCCCACCCTGACCTTTTAATTACTGTTTTGTGTTACCTGTGCACAGGGCCGTCTTGCCTAATTAGACAGGGAACTCCTTAAAAGCAGGCACTGTGCCTACCTCATCTTAGCACGGTAATCCACACATAAAAGATGTTTAACAAATGTCTAGAAAAATTATAAAATAAAGCCCAAGATGGATCAACTAACTGTTTTTGAAAACTGATAAACATGCAGAAAGAACTAAATGCTGATTCTGCTTTGCCTAATCAAACTGCACAACCGAATAACCAAATAGTAGATATGGGGAAGTCTCTTCCAGCTAATAAAAGAGTACTAGAGTGTCACGATTTTTGCAACCCCTAATAAGTTAATGGATCTAGGCATTGAGTATCAATGGCTGATGCCACCAGAGATATGCATGAGAGAAAGAGAAATGTATTATATGCATAATTTACATTATATGTTGAGACGAGTAGGAATTTGAGCTCTGACTGTACTTGATGAATTTTAGGGATCATTGTTAATTTTTCTAATGTAATAATGGTTTTGTGGTTTTATTTTTTAACGTTTATAGAGAGACATACGGAAATGTTTACAGTTGAAACTTTATCTTGGATTTGCTTCAAAATAATATGGGTGAGGGGAAGAGGGTGGAAGTACAGATAAAACAAGATTGGCCATGAATTGATAATTGTTCAAATGAGTGATGATACATGTGGGTTCATTATAGTTTGTCTGTCTCTCGCTCTCTCTCTCTCGCTCTCTCTCTCTGTCTCTGGCATGTTTGAAATTCTTCCATAGCACAATGAACTGGGATTTTGTTTTGCTCTTTTTTTTTGTTTTTGTTTTTGTTTTGTTTTTTTCTATTTTTAAGGGGAACCAATAAAGCCCAAGTCCCAGAAACCAAAGACAAACACCGAAGGGGAAAGGAGCATGCGCAGACTTGACTCACATGCACATAGCTGTCCACGTCGTCCTGGAGGAGGAGGAAGGAGAGCATCCCGCCGCGGGTGAGGTCCCCGGCCAGGATCTGCTGCAGCCCACAGTTCAGCATCAGAATCTGCGTCACCAAGTGCAGCGTCTGGAAGGGAACAGAAAGGCCAGGCTGAGGCCTCTTCCCATCCTTCCCCTCCCTGCTCCAACCACACTGAGCATCAGAGACCCCGGGGCTGTGCTTTCCCCACGGCTTTCCCCGCCCCTCCCAGGGCCCTTCCCCAAACACTCAGCCTGCTCACCCTCCGCAGCAGCAGGTACAGGACCTTTTCCAGGTCACGGCGCCACCACAGCTTCCGGCATCGTTCCAGGGCCTCCTTGTACAGACAGACCTCATGCTCCTCGGCCCCAAAACTGCGCACGGTCTGCAGCCCTCCAACCGCCTCGCGCACCACCTGCCCTGCTTTGGCCACTGCATCCTGGATCTGCAGAAGCGCCGCCTGCAAAGGGGGCAGGAGCCATCAGGGGCGGGGGAGGCAGACGACAGGTCTCACTCCAGCCCCGGGATGTCCCCCAGCCTACCTAAAAATTCCAAGCTGTCCTCCTTCCCTCTCCCTTACCTTTATGTCCAGAAGGAATAACGGAGTGAAGAAGGGAGGGGAAAATGACTAGGGAGCTCTCAGTGGTAGGTGGGTAGTGTAGAAGTTACAGACTTCTTTTACCTTCATTTGAGCTAATCACACCACCCCTGTGTCTGAACGACAAAGAAAGGGTAGTTTTCCCAAGGAGTCACAGCTAGTTAACGCAAGGCGGAGATGTGACTGAAAAGGGATCAAAGACCTACACATCAGTTAAAACTATAAAACTTAGAAACCACAGGGAGAAAGCTTTAGGACGCCAGATTTGGCAGTGGTTTCTTAGATATGACACCAAAGCATAGGCAAGAAATAAGAAATAGATAAACTAGACTTCATCAAAATTAAAACGTTTGGGCATCAAATGACTCTATCAACAGTGTGACGAGGAAGTCCACAGAATGGGACGGAACATTTGCAAATTATATATCCGATAAAGAAATAATACCCAGAACATATAAAGAACTCCTACAACTCAACAATTTAAAACAGAATTCAATTTAAAAATGAGCAAAGGTGGGAAGCTGGAATGGCTCAGCAGATTAAGTGCTCGCTTTGCAGCCCCGGAGCCTGAGGATCGAATCCCAGGCCTGGCCCAGGAGGACCCACATGCTGAACTGGGGTGTGCCCACAGTTCAGTTCTCTCTCTGTCTCTGTATCTCTCTCTCTCTCTCTCTCTGCCAAAAAACAATTATAAATAAATAAATAAATAAATATTAAAAAAAGAAAAAAAGAAAAAAGAAATCTGGCAACAACATGGATGGACCTGTGAGAGCATTATGCTAAGTAAGTCAGACAGAGAAAGACAAAAACTGTATGACCTCATTTATATGTGAAATCTAAAACAATAAAAACATCAAATTCATAGAAAAAGACATCTTAAGAGAGATCGGGAATAGAGACATAGAGATAGGATGATGACAAAATTGGATGAAGGTGGTCAAAAGGTACAAACTGCCACTTGTAAGATAAATAAGTACTAGGAAAGTAAGAAAAACACAGAAGATGACAAGTGTTGGAGAAGAATGTGGAGAAATTGAAACCCTGTGCATTGCTGGCAAGAATGTGAAACGGTACAGCCACTGTGGAAAACAGTATGGTGGCTCTTCAAACCCTTAAGTTACTATACAATCCAGCAGTCCTACTTCTGGGCATATATACCCAAAAGAACTGAAAGGTGAGACTCAAACATATTGTACACCCATGTTCACAGAAGTATTATATTGTTCACAACAGCCAAACGGAGGAAGCGACCCAAGTGCCCACCAACAGGTGAATGACTAAACACAACATGCTCTCTGCATCCATGGAATCTTACTCGGCCTTAAAAAGGAGAAAATGTCTGACATATGCTATCACACGAATGAATCTTGAAGACTTTATGCTAAGTGAAATATGCCAGACCAAAAAAAGACATCTACCATCTGAACCCATTCATAGGATTACCTAAAGTGCCCAAGGTCACGGACACAGAAAGTAGCAGGGCGGTTGCCAGGGGCTGGGAAGTGGAGGAATGGGGATTACTATGTAATGGGTACCGAGTTTCAGTTTGGGAAGGTGAAGAAAGTTCTGGAAATGGACGGTGGTGATGGTTGTTCAACGACATGACTGTATTTAATGCTACTGAAATGGCACATTTAAAAATGGTAAATTTTATGTATATTTTGCCACAATATCCTTTTTTTTTTTACAAGAGAGAGAAGGTGGAGCTACCATTCAGACTCAGGTGTTCTTGGCTGCACATTCTACTTTCCCTACACTGCTGCTGATTATAAAGGGAAATCTCTCTACCTAAAACCCTCTAAGACGCTATTTTTCATGTTTTGTGAGGAAGGTATGTACAGACTCTGTTGAAATCTGATGAAAATTACTCCCTCCCCAGAAAATTGTGCCCTCCCTCCTTCCCCCCCAAACACACACACACACACACACACACACACACACACACACACACACACACACACACGTGTCCCAGGGGTCACGGATGCTCTGAAGCCTGTCAGAACTGCTGCTCTAAGGGCTGAGAAGAGAAGATGTCCCTAACAGCCACACATACCTGATGGCGGACAGTGTACACCTTTTCAGCCACTATCATGAGAGGCACCTCAAGCAGAGAGAGAAGGGTGAGTCGGGGTGACAGGCTGAGCATGAGGCCGTACAGTCCCACCACTTTCACCAGGCTTCTCAAGAGCACATTGGCATTTAAAGGGAGCCAAGAACTCATGAGTTTGGTGTCCGAGTTCAGCCTTGAATTCAGCTCCCCTGGGGGACAGAGCCAGGGAGAAAGCCGTGTGTAATGCAGAACCCCCAGAACCTCTCTCCTGACCTCCCCACTAGCACAGATCCCCACCCCCAGCAGCCTCCTTCACTTGCAAGGAGAGGGGAGGGGACCCCAGACCTGGACTCCAGGCCCCACCTGTCTTAGTCTCCTGGAAGAAGCCGAGGTCCTGGCGCAGAAGGGAGGAGAAAAGCAGCTCCCGGACCCGCAGATTGATTCTGGACATGATGAGGGTGAAGGTGCCTCCCCGGCAGCCTGCCGACAGGGAGCTGCAGATGCGGAGGGGACAGGAGGTTGAAGGGGACAGAGAGAGACGCGGGGGTGGGGTGGGGGGCAGACGCATGAGGGAAGCAGAGGGGAAAGCACAGAATGAAAAGAAATGCAAAGATGAGGCAGGAAGGCCCTGAGTGGTAGAAAAGAAACAAGTAAGAGGGAGGGGGGCAAGAGGGACAGGAAGAAATGAAGGAAGAAAAAAAGAGGGCACGGTGAGCTAGACGTGAGGACAAAATCCTAACACAAACAAATTCGCCAGTATGCATGGAGGTCATGCTGCCCTGGAGACAGGAAAGAATACAACAGAGATGAAAATGTACTGGGAAAAGAAATAGCCTGAGGCTTGCTGCTGGCCTGGCCTCCCTCTGTGCTATCCCTCCAGGCTTCTGTGTCCCCATCCTCAGCGTTCTTCTTCCTAGTCCCAGACACTTCACAGAGGAAACCAGCAATGGACTCTCTGCCCCCCCCAATCTCCAGAGCCCTATTGTCATGTTGTCCCCCCCCTCCCCCATCTGTGGTCCCTGGAGTTGGGTAGTTCCTCTGAGACCCACCAGATTTTTACAACAAAACGTGAAGGAAACGTAAATGCATGGAAGCCGGTGTTTTACCAAATATGGGTTTCCAATGCAAATCTAGCTGACATGTTTAGAAGGTTGTGGGGTTAGTCAGACAGAAAATGATGGAGACAGAGGAGCCACATGAGACACATTCTGAAAGTAGAAGGGACAAGCTAGTTCTGAACACAAGAAAGGCATCAATAATGCTGGAGCCTAGTACACTGATGGTTTCGTGAAGTCGAATAGGAAGAGGGAGTGACTTGCAAGAAGACCAGGTGGGAGTGGGATATATCTGGAGCTCTGGGTATGTGGAGTGTGACATGAAAGTAGGGTGTCCAGTGGAAATGACAAGGAGGGTTACAAGACGAGCTGGGCACGGGAATATGGATGTCGGAATCACCTGCCGAGATGAACTGAGTTAGCTCAATAGGAAACATATTCTTAAAAATCAAAGAGCTGAGTCTTAAGAAAAGTCCATATTTAAGGGACCAGAGGAGGAAAGTTCTCCAGAGGAAGGAGCGTGACTTGAGAAGTGAAAAAGGAATTCATAAAAGCTAAGTGAAGGGAAAGCTGGGATGGCTCAGTGTGTTAAGCACTCGCTTTGAAGCCCTGAGGCTCGAATCCCAGCCCCCACCCAGGCGGACCCACATGCTGAGCTGGGGTGTGCCCCCAGTTCAGTTCTTGCCAGGACCTATGTGGGAGGCTCCTGGCCCAGTTCCTGCCCTGCGCAGCCCTGTGCCCACCTATGGAGAGAAACTATATGGAAAACTAATGTCAACTATGGAGACGGCTCTGGGCCCTCCCCCTTCTCTCTGTCTCTCTCTGTCTCTGTTTCTCTCTGCCAAAAATCAATAAAATAAATCTTTTAAAAAGAAAATTTTTTTTTAAAGAAAAGCTAAGTGACGAAAGAGATCAATGATAAAATATTCAAATGCCAAATGCTACAGAGAAACAAAGAGAATTGATGATTGATTTTTAAAAAAAAAGCTTGATCAATAAGAAGTTCACTCTTGAGTAACTGGTTTCAGCAAAAAGTAGAAGCATGGAATGAGGCTGAATGAAGACTGGTTTCCGGGGCATTCTGAATTATCATAACAAAGGAGTGGTGTCAGGCTGGTGACTGGGAAGGCAAGTGAGGGACTTGCAAGACCCTGAGAGTGAGGAAGTCCTACACTATGGCACCCCAGGTGCCTCACTCACCTCATCCCAGTCTTGACCCTATCAAGTAGTTGGGTAGGTAGTGGGTGGGTGGTTGGTTGGTTGGTTAGTTGATAGCAGTGTGAGTGAGTGAGTGAGTGAGTGAGTGAGTGAGTGAGTGAATGAGGGAGTTGGCAGCATATCTAAAACAGGAGGGAAAAGCAAATGAAGCAGAAAAGTGAAGAAGCTGGAAAGAAGGGTGATAAGCATCAGAGTACGATCTTCGGAGAGAGACAAGGTGAGTTAGGGGAGAAGAGCCAGGACAGAGAGATATGCCCACTCTGACAACAAGATAACTTTGGAAACAAACTTAGGGTGGGAGACAGAAGACAGAAAAGAGAAATGGAATTTCAGAGAGATAAAGATACTGAGAGGCAACTGAGAGACACTGTATTTGACACATGAACTCCTTTTGCACTGCATTCACCATACTGGTCCATAACAATGTAATGTAAACTTTGCAAGTGGGCAAATATGGTGAATGAAGAAATGAATGAATGGATGCATGAAACAGAATGGTAAATGAATAAATACATGCATATTTTAGTTTAACTACTTTGTGTTTTGTGCACAAAAGGATCTGAAAACAGGATAGTGAGGGGGCCCCTGTAAAGATCTGGGGCTCGGAAATGGAACCCATCATCCATCACCTACCTCCCAATGGAGAAAAGACACATGTACCAGATGGTGCTGGCAAAGGTGTCAGGGTCAAAACCACCCTGCAGGATGTCAATCACTCGACCAGAATAGGAAGGGATTAATGTCTCACCTGAAAGAGCAGGAAAGAGGGTAACAATGAATGTGCTGGGGCCAAGGGCCAGTTCCCACCTCCAGCTCCCAATCCCCTCTGCTGACTCACCCCAGACAGCAATCACCAGGAAGAAGAAGGCAGCGATGAGGAAGGGCAGGTCCGGGCTGGACAGCTTCAGCAATCGCCACATCAAGGCTTTGCTCTCCTGGCCTTGCGCCCTCTCCTGGGCCCCTCGGGGGCTCAGCACTGCCCACACTGCCCAGCTGAGCCCTGCAGCCCCATACCCCACCAGCAGCCAGCTCCAAGGGGCTGAAGCCACTCTCACCGGGGGAGCACTCAAAGCCCCTGGGACTAAGGCCCTCAGGGAGAGGAACAGGGGAGTCACCAGGCAGAGTGAGGGCAGCAATGTTCCCACAACCGCCAGCAACCCGCCCAGCTTTAGCAGCCACCACAGCCCTCCGAGTCGCAGGGCCCCCTCCAGCCATAGGCCTGCGAGCCCTCGGGGAAGCAGAGACCCCAGGGTTCCCTGAAGCAGCCAGAGTAACGCCCAGTCCACCAGCAGCACAGAGGCCCACGGTCTCAGGTCAGGGAGCCCCATGGCGGGATCTAAGGGATAGAAGGTGAGAAATTATAGAAGTGGGGTCCCGATGCTTGACCCTGTCCTCCCCACCCCCACTCCGCCTGGACCTTCCACAGGCTTCTCATTTTATCTGATCCTATCCTGAAAGATCCCTGGGTACCACGTGCCCATCAGTGCATCCCTCCCACGACAGAAGGCACTCACTCTACCAGGCAGAGGGAACTCGGGCGCCTGGCCCTCGTCCGTTTAAAACAAAAAAACAAAAACCCCGTGGTCCCCTCTCCCACCCGTCCTGCCCGCTGCCGCGGAGTTCCAAAGAGCCAGGCAGTAGCTGTCCCGCTCTTTGCACCACCGCCCCCTGGGTTCCTGGGTTCTAGTGGGACAGGAAGCGAGGACGCGGGAGGGTGGCAGGTTGGGGTGCGATCCTGGTAGCGTTCCAGGTTTCCATCCCCACAGACTCACCAGCGGAGGCTTCGGAACTGCAGTTCGGGACCTCTTTCCGTGAAATGCTGATGCTGAGCTCTGGGGCCTCACCTTCGTTTCCCACCCACTTCGGTCCGACGGCCACTCAATCCCAGCCCTCGGCTTTCGCTTTCGCTTCCCCACCCCGCCAAGACCATGGTTCTCCCGAGGGCGGCCAGCAGGGGGCGCGCGACACCTGCAGAAGGCCCAACCCGGTCCCCAATGCCTGCCCGCACTTGCCAAGCCCCCAGCCAGTCTCTCACCCATAGTAACAGTTACTCTATAATAGAAAGCTTCCACAATTAAAAAAAATCCCGAAGTCAAATAAAGCTCTTTCGAGGACTGGGATACTTTGTAATTGGAGAACCGCTGGATTTCCTTACCTCAAGCTCTTGTACCTCAAGCTCTGAACCTGTTCTGAGAACGGCTCTCCCTACCCCAAACCCCAACACAAGCTCCAGTCTTAGGAACTTGGGGTAAAAACAGCCAACTTCTGAGTGAAAAATATGCAAGACCTCTCCTAAATTGAAAGCTCTAGCCAGTCTCCCCAGCGCCTACCTGGGGTTCCTCTTGCCCTGACCCGTTACCTTCATCTGTCCTTCACAACACAGCACCTTGACTAGCGCTGTTCAGATGCCTCTGAATTTGTGTTGCAGCACCCGGCATAGGAGGGCATGGACTTAGTCTCTTGGTCTAGTTTTACACTGGTTAGGACAGTGATGGACAGGGCTTCTGTAGGTCCTGCCTAACCCAGAGCCGTCTGTGGACCGTGCAGATTTGTTGATTTCAGAAATAACTCTTCAGGTTGAAACTACCTCCCACACTCAAAATATCCACAAAGAGATGATCGCTGGGATTCCAAATGACTCTTTTGAAATGTTATTGGTATGACTACCAATGAGTCGCTTCAAATTGAAAATAGCGGGGGAAGGGAGTTTGAAGTAGGAGATTACTACAATTTCTCCAACCCTGTCCATTCTGGGATTTTAAGGATCTCTTTCTAATAGAAAGAAAAATAAAATAAAGCTTCACACTCAGCTACTTTCTACCTTCAAGTTCTGTGTTGTTGTTTTTTAAAACTAACTCTCTCTCCTTTGAGAAGTGACATGGTCCATACTAGGATCAGTTCCAGCATAATTCAGAAAATCTCATGTCTGTGTCCTTTTTCTAACCTGGTTATTTTTTTCCTCCCATTCCCCACCTGAGGACGTCCTCCTTCACTTCCTCTTCAATCATGGTCCTGTCGCCTTGCAATTGAGCATGACTGATCATGAAATGGAAACCCTAATGTCCATCTTTACATTCAGTATCCAGTATCTCCAAAGTGCTATGCGAGGTACATGGTACCGTGTTTACAATTACCACACATATTTGAGGCAGAAACTTTTTCATCCAACTCTACAATTCAAGAATAGTTGTTCTCAGTGCCTTGCTTCCAGACAGCCACACCATTAATAATGGAACACACAGGAGTCTCCAGGCTGTGTCCCTATAGAAAGAACCCTAACCCACATTAAACTGCAAATAAGTGCCCACAGACAACAATGTCTTCCTGGACTCCTGGAGAGATGAGTGTGGAAGGAACACACACAAGAAATATTTGGTGAAGCCCCATGCCTTAGGTAGGGGTTTGCCTTTCTGCAGTGAAAACTTCTGAAAAGCTTTTTCTCTATTTCCTGTCCCCTCTCCCACCCCCATAACCCAAACCCACAACACAGAGGCTTTTAGAACTGTTTTCTTTTATTGTGCTTAGTGGGGCATCCAGAAGGTTGATGAAGGAGGATGCTCACTGAAACAGAGAACACACAAACGGATCCATTCTTCCCCAACCCCACTGGCCACTGGTCCTCTATCTCTGGGCTCAGGTGAGGGCCCTCTTTCTCCTAGTATGTAAGCTGGTCCAGGTCCCCGAGTACGCCAGCCTTTCCCACGGGACGCCTGCCAGCTGCCAGCCACCCAGGTTAGAGCTTGGCCTCCCGGTACTGGTGCATCAGGTTGCTGACGTCTGTGCTTTCCACTTTCACCCAACCATCTTCCTTCATGTGGTACACTGTGGGCAAAGGAGAAAGAACCGTTCACCTCAGCAAGTTCCTGTCAAAGCCCTTATTCCTGGGACTTCAATGTCCCCTCCTGACTGAAACCTCCTCCCTGCCACTTTGCTTCCCCTCGCCTCCCAATCTCAAAACCCCTTTCCCAGCCCAGGGCTCGGTGGTGGGAGCCGTGGTCTCTTACTATTGACGATGCCTCCAGAATAGCTGTCTCGATGGGTAGCGTGAACAATCGCCCTGCGGCCCAGGTCATAGGCCTCTTCAAGGCTAAGATTGGGCCTGTAGCCGCTGTCCAAGACCCCGTAGGCATAGCAATTCCCACTACCAGTGGAGAACATATCTCCTGAGAGCCGGGTCCCGTTTTCATCCACGTAGTAGAGTCCAGGACCCTAATGGATGCAAGAAGGTTCCAGGTGGGAAATGGAGAAGGAGTTGCTGGTCGCACAGACTCAAGTGTGAGCCCAAAAACTGGACAAAAGAGTAAGAATTACCACAGGAATGTTTGAGCTAGGACAACCCTAACAACTATAGAACTGTGGGGGAGGGGGAACAAACTTGGAATCAGCTATTTTCTCCAAAGGGACAAGCTTATGAAACAACAGTCCACGTCGGGACCCAGAAGTAGGCGATGGGTGTGCTGGGACAATTCTGCAACAGAGCACCTACAATGAGGAAAGTGCGCTTTCATCGGCAATGGGGAGCACCCACCTTCTTGTCCCAGCCGCAGATCATACTGCCCATGGAGAGGCCCATGCCCCGGTACTGGCACATCATGTTGGACAGCAGCTTGGAGGCTGCGGACACCGAGATCCGTTCCCCGTTCCGCAGATAGTACAGCCTGGGTGAGAACAGGGCAGAGGCAGGACAGAACTGAGAGGTGGCAGAAGGCTAGCTCCCAGAGGGGCCATTTGATGGGCAGCAAGTGAGTGAAGGGGTAGCACTTGAAAGAAAAGGTTTTGCGGGATCTAAGGATCTGGGGGTGATATGAAACTTAAAGTACCTAAACCACATAAAGAAATCCTAGTCAACGCTCCTATCCCACCAGGATTGATGGTGTCAGGGCTAAATGATTGACAGATGATCTGGCTTATTGACAGGAGCCCTGGCTGAGAGTTAGGAGATGGTTTTTGACACCAAAAGGCTGTTGTGTGAAATACTACATTGGCACGAAGACGCTATGGGAGGGAAGGGTGAGGAGCAGGGACCGGGGGAACCAGGATGCAGGGTTGACCAGTAGGCCTAGAAGGGAGCCTGAGGCCTTGCCCACCTGCACTCCTTGGCCAGCAGCCGCTCCCAGTACTGACAGTCCGCTGCACAGCCAGACATGGTGCCCAGCAGGTAAGGGTTAATCTCAATCACCTTGTTCACCCTTAAGGTGGCTGGAAAAAGATGGCATTTTGAGAGGAAGAATGACCCCACAGCTCTCCCTGTGTGTCCTAAGTCAACGTGTGCTTCCCTGTGGGTGCAGATGCTGGGCCCAGCTCCCCCCAGTCGGCCTGCCCTGCCGGAAGACACTCACTCACCGATGTAATTCCCAGCCGAGGCCCGTGAATCCACGGCCACGATCACTCCCTGCTGGAACTTGAAGGCGAGCGTGGTAGTGCCGTGGGCCATCTCAATCTGAACATCCCTTTCTGCACCCAGGGACTGGAGGAATTCGGGGGGCTAATCAGAGAGAACGGGCAGAGAAAGGGGCACTGAACACTTCTGAAGTAGGAGGCTCAGGAACGGGTTTTAGAGAGTGTGGGAGTGAGATCTGCACAAATTCTCCAACCATCGATAAACCGAATAGTAGTCAAGAACCCATTGTCACAAGGAAATGGCCTGGAGGGGGAAAGAGAAGAGGCACACGACCCCAGCCTTTTCCATTGCCCAGCACAGCAGAAAAGAAAGAAAATACATGTTACCGTAACTAACGATTTTAATAGTGACTTTATCCCCCCCCCCTCCATTAATAGGCCACTTCACCCTCACAGAACACGTTTATGACTCGTATCCTCATTTTACAGAAGAAACCCGAGTCTGAGTGACTTGATCCAAGATCCAGGCAGTGAGCTGCTGAGGGGAGGCTAACCGTCAGGGCTTGCAGGGTTTGGAAGACGTCGCACAGCCGTTGTCACGGAAGGACCCCCTGAAATAGGCTTCCTGCGTCGTGTGTGACGAGCACCGGCAGGAAAGCGCTCGTGTCTTCCGACGGGCGCCCCTCCTCACCCCCAACTCGGCTCGTGTAACCCTCAGGCGGCCACCTGGCGGGGCCCGGGCTGGGCTCCGCGGGACGAAGGGGTGGCCCCTCCGCGTGCCCCCGCCTCCGGGCCGGCTCCCGCAGACCCCCCACTCCTCGCGCCCCCGGGGCTCCCTCACGGCCTGACCTGCACTCCCCGGGGCAGGGCGAGCTCCGGAGACCGCACGGAGAAGCTGTAGTGTCCGGGGTCCGAGCCATGCCGACTTCCCGCGGCGGGGAGAGCCCAGCCCTCCGGCTGCGCCCGCGGGGCTCCGCACACCTCCTGCAGCGCCATGATCGCCTCACCCGGAGAGCCGCGCGCTCCTGGCAGGAAGTGAAAGCGAAAGCCCTCGGCCTGCGGGGCAGGGCACGGGGTTTTCCCGCAGCCCCCCGCCCGTGCCCAGAAGGCAGGGGGCGTCTGGGACCGGGCGGGTCACACGGGGGACCGGCTCCGACTTCATGAAGCAAAGGGCGAGAGCCCGTCAGGGGAAAGGCAGGGAGAAGGGCGGCGGCCCTGCACGCCCCCCTGACGGTGACAGTGGGACGCGCACAGGGCGCGGCCTGTCCTGGGGACAGTTCCGCAGTGGGTAGGAGCGCTTATGGCCGGCTTTCAGGCGCAGCCTCAACGAGAAGCTGGAAGTCAGAGGCCGGGAGCCGTGGCACGTCAGGGCGGGAAGCGGTGCTCGCATGAGCACCATTTAGTGGGAGCAGGGGAGGTGCAGGCGCGCGGGGCCGCTGACCGCAACACCGTGTGCGCGAAGGCGACAGCGCGGTCTCTGCGTCTTTAAACGTGGGCCCTCACGGGGCCTCTCCCGGTTCCACGGTCTCCCTCCCTGCCCGGTAGCCGCCCACAAGAACTGCCCTTTCTGCCCCTACTCCCTGGCGCGCTTGAGTTTAACGCCTCTAAACCCCGCCCCTTATTGCAACCTGTGTGGGCCTAATCTTCCCAGCAACTGTTCACGTCACACACTATGCCCTCCCTGATTGGGAGAGATTTACTACACTGCTTCGCCCACTGTGCTATTTCCCGGGCAGGTGCCGCTAGGGTCCTACGGAGCCCTGCAGGCCAGGACCTGGGCGGCTTGCGGAATGCTGTGAGCTCCTTCTCTCCCGCACTCGCGCTTCCTGAAGGCGCGTTTGCCCTCCATCTTCCGCCTCAGAAAGGCCATGGCTCCCAGCGCAGCTGCTAGTGCCTTGGAGGGCGCTGTATCCCAGTCTGGCTCGTCCTTGGGGCGGGCATGGGGGGATGGGGAAGTGGAAGGGCAACCACAGGAAACAGAACACTTAAGGAAAAAGATGGCACACTTAGCGCTGCGAAACACCGAGGGCGCTAAAGGAGGGAAGAAGCCCGGCTCCTTGAAACTGAGCCACAAAAGTCGGTGAGCCATTTGGTGCACTAAAAACACGAGAAACCCACGGTACAAAACACCGATTTTATTATAAATATCAACCATCCACAGTGTATTTGGGGGCTGGCACATGCCCTTGGTCATATTGGGAAGTACTGATCTGTCCTTTCTGTATATTTTAAATATTTCTCATTTTTGAGTGCTATCCACAGTAACCCTGGCTCTAAACCCAGTCGCACTAAGGAGTTATAAGCCCTGCTTTTTTCCAGGAAATCTGCATTTGCAAGGGAAGCTTGGGGGTAGGGTAACACTCATGGCAGAATTTCAGGTATCACCTGCGGGGGGTCACATTTTAGGATGTCACTCCTAGAAATAGCTTGACCAGTCTCCTGTAAGACCTTTGTTCCCACATTCTCCACTATAGAGGAGAACAAGGGCAGGCAGATGGAGAGAAGTCTCATTCTGGAGCACCCAACCCTCCAGGAGCCTGCACCATGGTCCAGTACTGTCCCCTCTTCTCCATCAGCTGCTGGTGGGTCCCCGCCTCGCAGATGGTGCCTCCTTCCAGAAAGAGGATGTGGTCGGCCTGCTCCACCAGGCTGAGACACTGGGTGATGAGAAGCACCGACCGAGAGCGCCGCTGCGGGCTTGCGTACAGGAGCCGCTCCACCTGAGAAGACAGACGGTCAGAGCCAGGAAGCCCTCCCAGCCCAGTGAGGCAGAGCTGTGACAGCCTTCACCAGGTGGTGACTGCTTCTGTCAACAACCCCAAGTAGATCGAAGAGTCTCCTTCTGAGTGCTTCTCTGACAAACTTTTGATTTAAGGACTGTTAGCAACAGTGGAATAAGAGTCAGTCCTATGGTGAAACCCATAAGAAAAGAACAGAGGGTATTGAAGAGTCAGTCTCTCACCTATGGCTTGGGAGCTTTTATATTCTGTTTTAAGGAAGTAGGACTTAGTACTAAAGAGCATGAGCATTCAAGTCAAACAGACTTGAACTGGGTCCAGGCCCTGCTGCTTGGCAGGTGAACAGCTTTGGGCAGGTTATTCGACCTCTCTTAGCCTCCATTTCATCATCTGTAGAAAACGGATAACAATGCTCAGCACACAAGCACGCACCATAAATAAATGCGTGAGACAGTACATGCAAAGGGCCTAATAGCATGTCTGGCAATAAATAGAAGCTCAATTAACATTAATATTAGGACAGCCTTTTCCTTATGTTTGGCTTCAAAGATTCAGAGTCTAGGGATATTCTCTTTTAACTGGTTCGAGGCATGTTGAGGAGAAGCTAATGGGAACAGAGAATTGCAAGGACTCGTTCGAAAAATTATGTTAATGTAGGATGAGTGAAGGAAGGAAGACCGGGTGGGCACAGGCATTAAGAAGGTGACTTTCTCACCCGTAACTGGCTCTTTGCATCCAGGGCACTGGTAGCATCATCCAGGATGAGCACACGTGGTTTCCGAATCAGTGCTCGAGCCAAGGCCACTGCCTGTCGCTGACCCCCTGATAGCTGGTTCCCAGACTCACCTACCTCTGCAGAGGCAAGAGCCAAGGTGAGAGCTGGATAACCACACGTGCGCGTGTGCGAGCACACACACACGCACACACACACACACACACACACACACAAGGAGTGATGGACGCAGCTGCCGAGGGAAGGCTCTGGGAAGACTAAGGAGTTCTGAGGACTGAGGACATGAAGATGAAGGAACCACAAGAACAAGATCTTACAACATCAAATTGATGTTGGCGGGGGGGGGAGGGGGGCAGAAGGAACTGATAATAAAAGGAAGACTGTTGAGGTTTCAGTAAGTTAAAGATGTCGGGAAAGCTGGGATGGCTCAGTGGGTAAAGCGCTCGCTTTGAAGCCCTGGGGACCGAGGATGGAATCCCGGCCCCGGCCCGTGCGGACCCACGTGCTGAACTGGGGTGTGCCCCCCAGTTCAGTTCTTGCCGGGACCTATGCTGGAGGCTCCCGGCCCAGTTCCTGCCCTGTGCAGCCCTGTGCCCGCCTGTGGAGTGAAACTATATGGAAAACCGATGTCAACTGTGGAGACTGCTCTGGGCCCTCCCCCTTCTCTCTGTCTCTCTCTGCCTCTGTTTCTCTCTGTCAAAAATCAATAAAATAAATCTTAAAAAAAAAAGATGTTGGGGTGGCTACATGAACAGAGAGAGCACCTGTGTTGTAGCCCTGAGGGAATTCAGAGATAAAACTATGGGCTCCAGAGTCCATTGCAGACGCTATGATTTCCTCCATCGTTGGCTTCTGGATCAGGCCATAGGCAATATTTTCTTGAAAACTTCTTCCAAATAGCTGTGGCTCTTGTCCCACTGCAGCCACCTGGGACAACATGTGACAAAGAGTCATGGAACAAGGAACACAGGAGTGGTCACATAGAGACTGAAGACTCAAAATCTATACTGAGACCATATCACAAAACTACATACCCTCTCCTGACGACACTCCAGCTCTACCCAAGGTCTCCTTGCATCCCCTAACTCTCCATTCAGCGTGCTCAGGGAGAATGTTTCTCTTACCTGCTGCTCCCCACCTTCCCCCATTCCCCCTTCTTGCTCACCTGTCTGTGAAGGTAGCGGTGTTCATATCGAGGAAGGGGCTCCCCATCCAGCAGCACATGCCCCCCGGTGGGCTGGTACAGATTCTGCAGCAGGGCAGCCACTGTGCTCTTCCCAGACCCATTGGGGCCCACCAGGGCCGTCACCTCGCCAGGACATAGGGTGAATGTCAGCCCCTGGAAGGCAGAGCATCAATCACACAGTAAGAGGCAGCCTGAAGCGCTTAACCTTGACCTGGTCATTGCCTTGTTACATAGTCGTAACATGGTGTTTTTAGGAGAAAAATGGGGCAACATAGTAAGTTTTACCCTCCCACATGCACAGGCGTCTGCTCCTCAGGCATGATACCTCCCCAAGGTGTAGAGATGGAAGGTGAGGCAAAGACTAAGCTCCACAGTGCCACACATTTGATACTATATCCCATGAACAAAACAGGAGGGGAAAAAAATCACATTCCAAAGTACAAATGAAAGTAAAAGGAAAGCTGGAAGACTGGAGACATAGATTTCCTTAGGACGTGAGAGCTTCCTCCCTAAGAGCCTCCTTCTCCCATTTTCCTGGGAAATCCAAATGGGTTCTGAAGTTTGGGGCAGTTTTAGGGCATAGATGATGCTTATCTTTGCCTCTGAGGGGTTAGGAAGGTGGGAAGAACATTTCGATGGTAGAGCTGAGAGTGTGCTTGATGGGACACAAGGACTGGTAGGCTGTACCTGGAGCACTGGGACATCTGGACGGTGTGGGTGGGTGAAGCACACATCTTGAAACTGAACGAGGCCCTCCAAGTTTGAAGACGTCAACACACCACTGGCTGAGCAGCGAGGGATCCGGTCTAGGTACTCAAATATTTTCTCTGAGGAGCCCACAGCCTTATGTACCCTGGGGTAGGTGGACAGCAGTACCTGCAAGAGAGGCATAGATAGGGATCGGGCTGTATCCAAATGTGTTTGCCAGGGCCGAACGGTGTGAGAGGGTAAAGAATGGGAGGAGAGTGACACAGATGGTGACAGGACAGGGGAAGGGAGAGCACTGGGGAGAGTGTCTACAAGGACCTCACCTCAACAGATTTGGAGAACTGGGTCTGGTAGAAAACAAATGTGACAAGGTTCCCGCTGCTTACAGCCCCACTTGTCACCAGATGCCCACCGACGTATAGGATTAGCACCTGCAGCAGCATCCTGGAGATCTGTGGAGAGACCACGGAGAAAAGGGATTGTGGGAGAGATCTCACAGGGTGCAAAAAGCCAGAATCCTTCGCGCTAAGGAGCTATAAAGTGCCTTTCCCCCAAGAAACGGCAGGAGGCTCCACGAACCGAAATGAAGCATAGACATCCCAGGGAGTCTCACTCAATCACACGTGAGAGAAGTCGTCATCATCACCATCACTATGATCACCTTGTCTGGGGGACATTTTGCTCATCACAAAAGGTTTTCATGGTGTAATCTAATATTTCATAAACAAGGTTATCTCACTCCCATTTTTTAAAACGAGGAAATAGTCTCAGAGAAGGTAGGTGCTGGGCCACAGTCACAGAAGCATTTACTAGTAAATGGCAGCACCAAGCCAGGAACTTCTGATTGCTGGTCTAGTTCTCCCAATTACATCACAGATGCCCCCATTCCTGGCTTCTGCTATTCCCACGGCTCCTACTAGCACAGCCACACAGTCCCAGCATGAAGTAGGTCCAGGTGTAGAAATTGGGGGCCCCCATGGGCACCCCCTAAGAAGCAAAGGAAGGCTCTCGGACTGGAAAACATGGTATCTTCCTACAAAGTGGGGTGAGCAGATCCCATGTACCACAGAGAAAACAAGCCATCTAGCATGCCTGAAAAGAGAGAGTGGGGCAGGAGGCTGAGTAGGGCAATTGAGCCTCGGGTTGCTAGGATGAGAGCGCTGAAGCAACCATTGCCCAGGGCAGGAGGACTGTGGGGCAAGGTCACGGGAGAGGGAATGGAGTCCAGGTATCTCGGGGAAACGGGAGTAGACATTCGTCTCCAGGTCCTCACACTGGTGGTCCAGAGGTTGGCTGCATAGGCCAGGGCCTCCTTCTGGTTGAGTCTCTCCATTTCCTGCAGCTTTTGCCTGAACTTCTGGGCCTCACCCTCCTCGTTGGCAAAGCTCCGGACTGTGGGCATAGCTGACAGAACCTCAACGGCCACCTGGCTGGACTTTGCCAGAGATTCCTGCGTCTGGGCTGCCAGCACCTGTGGAGACATGTCCAAGCGATGTCACACAGATTGGCAAACCATAAGGGACACTAGGACCTGAGTTACCCGGATGGAGATTAAAGGCGAGAAGAGGCAGAGGGCCAGGAGAGAAGAGAAAGGGACACAGCTATGACCCTGGGATCCTAAAGAGATCCAGAGGAGAGGAAGACCACTCAGTGGGGGGCGGGGGGGGCAACATTCTTGAGACTGGTGATCACATTGTTAATCTTTTTTTTTTTTTATTGTTTTGACAGAGAGAGAGAGAGAGAGAGAGAGAGAGAGATACAGAGACAGAGAGAGAACTGAACTGGGGGCACTCCCCAGTTCAGCACATGGGTCCGCAAAGGCCAGGGCCGGGATTCGATCCTCGGTCCCTAGCGCTGCAAAGTGAGCGCTTAACCCACTGAGCCACCCCGGCTTCCCTGGTAATCACATTGTTACAGACAGACTGTGGGCAGATGTTAGAAAAGCGCACACACAGAGACTATGAAGGTCAACACTGAGCAATGTGGCGGCACGGACTGCAGGCCCAGGGGGTCCGTGACGAGGGAGGATCAGTGAGGGTGCCAGGAAAGAAATGAGAGTGGAGCTGAGTCGTCCAAGTGAGGGAAACCTGGGTCTGGGTAGGTTGGGGACATACCTGGTGCCATTTTCCCAGCTTCTTAGGCAGAAGGAAAAGCAGGGGCAGGAAGACAAGGGTGACCATGGTGAGGGACAATGACCCCCAGAGCATGAACCCCAAGGGGATCAGCCCCCGCACCAGGTACCACAGCAAAAGACTCAGGTTCTCACTCAGAGACTCATTCAAGGTGGCCGTGTCCTCTGTCACCCGAGAGGTGATGGCACCTGGCAGGGGTTGGGGAGAAGACAGTGGAGTAAATGAGAGGATCCGAGTGATGGCAGGAACTAGCAGTGAGCCAGGGTCTGAGGAGAGGGGTGTCAATATGGTGTCCTGAACAGGCTGGGGAAAGCAAGGTCAGGGTGTAGGGGAGTTTGGGGACCTTCATGCAGGGACAGTACATGAGAGAGGGAAAGTGAGCCAAAAGCCTTCATTCTAATTATAAAGAAATTGATGCCCATGTTGTTTCCCATTTTTCTGACAGCTCTCTACTCCTTGAAGAACTTGCATGTCCCACGCTGTACACATCCTCAGGAAGAGCTTAAGCTGGCCATGCAACGTGGCTGCAGGCAAACGGAGGCACTGCTAGGAAGGGGCCCAGGAAACCGGACCCGGCACTGGGAATCAAGAGACGAGTTCTGTCCCCAAGTTCGTCTCTATCTGTATGTGACCATGCAAGTTTCGGCATTTAGGGGCTAGGCTGTTTCCCTCTTTGCAAAATAAGACAGTTGGACTCTGTGATCTCAATCCTATAGTTTTGATCTAAACACACATATAGGGATACATTTATGAAAAAAATCTTGGGTGGAAAAATGAGGTTTTCCTGAAAATAAAGAGCATAATATTTTGTTCTTGAGGCATACCAAGAATAAGAAATGGCAATGTCTATGGGAGAGAGAGGTCAAAGTTATAAGTAAACGGGAATCTATGAGGACTATAAATAGCATGTGGATGTATAACGGAAGAGTTTCACTAGATACCTGTTTGGCTCTGCTGGAAAAACTCTGTTTCCTGGCGCAGGACAGCCCGAAACACCTCTCCCTGCAAGTGTGTGTGCATGCGGCCCATGGTGCTGGCATAGAGCCCATCCACCACAAACTCCAGCACTGCACTAGGGAGACAGAGACACAGAGGTCCGGGTGAGTTCAGGGGACAGAGAAGTCTCTGCAGAAGTCCCTCTTTTTCAGGCACCCCCCACCACCTCGTTTCCAGCCTTCTGTCTTCAGCCCCCAGACCTGGCTATGGTGAGCATGGACATGAGAGTTATATTTTGAGTGAAGGCATCTGCCGCCCCATCCTGTAGAATCCAGTCAGTGAGCTGACCAGTAAAGAATGGAATGGCCATCTCACCTGGGCAGGAAGAGAGATGGGTTAGTCACAAATAGCAAGTCTAAGCAGGCCAGCCCCAACCAGGCTGCCCCCAGCGCAGTCCTCGTGCACCCTCCACCAATGCGGCTGGAGGGCAGCTGCAGAGACAGCACTGAACCTGGGCCTGAACAGGCTGCCGCTCACAGCCCTGGGCCCCACCAGACCTTCAGGAGTTTACTTGGAAAGTCCCGAGATCGTGGAGTAAGATACCCCTGTATTAAAGGCGTTGCCTTGAAGGAAAGGCCCTGCCCCCAGGTGGCCCAATGAAGCAATGCCCGGGCCACACAGGGGTCCGGGACTCCTGACTCCCACCCAGTCCACGGGGGTGGTCTCAAGACGCGAGCTGAGTGCCTTCCTCAGACTCAGTAACCTATCTCCCTGGCCATCACTCCTGATTCCTGCCCAGCCCCCTAGCGTCCGTGCCTCTCCCCCTGGCCGGCCCCCTTACCGAAGCAGGAGAGGACCAACAGGACCAGAATGAACGGGAAGCGGCGCGTCTCCGCGCCCAGGCAGCCTAGAAGCCGACGCACCGCGTCTGCAGACCCCCGGTGGGCTCCCGGCCCCCAAAGGCTCCGGAGCTTGTGCCACAGGGCGGCTGCGGGCAGTGCCGTCGCGTAGCTGAGGGCGAAGGCATCCAGGCGACCTCCCCAGTGCAGTAGCCTGGTGGCGTCAGCGTCCCTGGACACTGCCCACGAGCTGAGCTCTCGGAACGAGGCAAGTCCCGGCAGAGCCAAACCGAGCGCCGCCGCCAGTGGTTCCAAAGCCGCCAGCCATGCCTGGACTCCGCTTTCACGCTTGGTGCCAACTGCTGCCCTGAGGACCCCACGGGCCCCCAGCCACAGCAAAGCCCAGCGGCCCAGGCCTGCTACCCAGACCCGGAGCAGCGGCAGGGCGGCGGGCACCAGCAGGGACGCTAGCCCGGGCAGCGCCGGCCGGAGCAGGGCCCAGTCGGCGAGAAGCAGCAGCGTTGGCCCCAGCCACGTGTGGACAGCTCGGGTGGGACAGAGGCACGCGCAAGGCGCGGGGGGCCCTGCGCTGGCCATGGGCGCGCGGGGGTCGCGCCCGGGCCCGGGGCTGTCCGCCGTGCACGCTGGCTCTGCGGCTCTGGGTGCTGGCCGAGTCTGTGCCCGAGCACAAGCGGGGACCGGCGGCTGCGCCAGGGAGTCGGGGCGGGCCGGGCGGCGCTGCGGGAAAGTCCCGGCAGCCGGCGGAGCCTGGTGGCGCGGACGAGAAGCAAGCCATTTAGGGGAAAGGGAAAGCGAAAGTGCCCGGGCTCCCTAGACCCGCCCCCGGCCCCGAGCCCGCCCAGCCCGTTTCGGGAGAGGGCGCTGAATTCAGATCCCAGGTCTGGGGCGCTGCCTCGCTGTTCCACCCTGTCCATCACGCACACCCGTCCCTCCTCTGTTCCTCGGCCCCTCTAGCAGCACCCACTTGTCCGGAGGCCTCGCCCCCGGTCAGGGCGGGGCTCCTGAGTCACCTGTCTCCGGGCAGACGGGCCCCACACAGGTTAGCGCAGGGGCCACGCCTCACGGGGAGGCCCCTGGCGCCCCCTGGCGGGCGCGCGGAGGGACAGGGCTGTAGGGTGCGCGCTGCGCGCTGTCCCAGGTCGGACACCAGTGCCCCAGGCAGCGAGGAGCGGCGCCGGGATGCTGCGGGCCGGAGCACCAACCGGGGACCTCCCCCGGGCCGGAGAAGTCCACACAGGGGTAACGGGTCTGGGCTTGAGGGTTAGCAGAGGGGTGGAGGAATGGAGCGACAGGGGGACTCGGGCAGTACCGAGGACTGAATACAGAGACTGAGTGAGGAGGTAGCTTGTAGCACCCCGTGCTTGCTCCCCGCGGCGAATACAGGGCGCCTCAGTTCTGAAGGGGATCAGCTGG
The DNA here is from genome assembly GCA_004027555.1 of Craseonycteris thonglongyai. Taxonomy (NCBI): domain Eukaryota; kingdom Metazoa; phylum Chordata; class Mammalia; order Chiroptera; family Craseonycteridae; genus Craseonycteris; species Craseonycteris thonglongyai. The sequence continues at coordinate 23,876 of PVKE010005632.1, forward strand.
GGGTCGGCGAAGGGCCCGAGCACGCCCTGGCGGGGGAAGGGGCGCTTTGCTCTTGGCTGCAAGCTTCAAGGGGAAGCTGCTCTAAAGCGCTTTCGCTTTCACTCTGGACTAGAGACGGGGGCTGGTTAAATCGAGGGGAGAGGGGTGGCTGGAGAAGGTGCAGAGAGAAGGAAATGGTGTCCTGGGTGAGAGGCGGATATGGGCACTGATTGGGAAGGGCCAACTCATCGCGCAGACCTCTCATAAGCTGGCACCTGGGTAACTCGTAGACCGGCACTGGTAATGGGAGTTCCGTGTGAGTCCCCAGCTTGGCCCCGGAGGGCTCCTGCTTGGCCCAGGCGCTGCCTGCTCCCTTTCCTGTCCGATACCGCTCTTGGCTTGGGGCACTTTGTTCAGAGCAATAGCGATGGGGTTGCCCCAGTCCTCTGGTCCTGTATTGATGGCAAATCAGTATGTGAGAAAACACCCTCAGGGCAAAATGTCCCCAGGAACCAAAGTAACTTAGGAAGTGGTGACAAAGAGAGCAGTAAAACCACTTACAAGTTAGAAAATTCCCCTCCCTGCCAGATGAGCAGCGGAGAGTAGGAAACAGAAGCCAGATAAGCGATGGACGTGGGTTCTAGTCCGGCTCTGCTATTCATTCTGTGTAACTTTGGACAAGTCACTTGCCTTCTCTATGACTCAGTTTCCTCATTTGAACCAAGGATCTTTAAGCCCCTTTGCAACTCGGCAGGGGTAGAAAAAGTGTAGCTTCATTCTTCTTCACTCAGTTTCTTCCCTCAACCTGAAAAGTCAGCTCAAACTCTCCAATCAAATCCTCTCTTGTATAGACCTCTTCCCCTGACTCCTGAGATGCCTACTTACCTCTTGATCAGAAATCCTTACATGAAACCTTTATTTTACACCATCTCCTATGTTCCTTGCTGCTTTCCTCCTTCCTTGAGACATGGCCATGCTGACTACAGACTCCTTTGATGTTTTCCAGTGTTCAGTAAACTGACAGAACTCACTTCTGATTGGGAAGGAGTGTTGTGGGGGGTAGGGGTGCAAGTGGTGGATTCTGGGCCCAGAAAAGGCTGAGCTTGTTTCCCAAGGCCATGGCAACTTGCTCTGCCAAGACTGTATCTGCTCGAGGTAATTCATTAGTAGGACTGTCACCTGTACTTGGAAGGGCCCCCTGAGCCAAACTTCTGCCTCTAGGCGCCTCATCGCCACCTCTCTTCACAGATTCCCCTTTGGAAGCTTGGGGCTTAGGGATGCGGCTCTTCCTGTGTAGCTGTAGTGCAGCAGGCCATGCCATTGCCTTGCAGGAGAGACGATGGAGAAAATGAAAAGATGGAGGGAAAAGCCCTGCCCTGGGAGTGAGCTCTGGCCTGAGTTAGTGCATGACTTGAGCCAGTCCTCTCCCTCCTCTGGGAATGTTTCCTCACCTGTGATATGAGGGGCGCGGGGCTTTTCTTGCTCTGACAGTCTATCCTCTGGGTCTCTGCAGACAACCATCATGGCAGTCGAGTTTGATGGGGGCGTTGTGGTGGGTTCTGACTCCCGAGTGTCTGCGGGGTAAGTACCGGGAAAGGTATATGCTGTGGGAGGAAGCTCATAGCCCCAAATGTGCCTTTTCTTTACTCATTCGTGAAGAGACTGGTGCACGAGAGCTGTGGAGAAATGGAAGCAGCCTTTCAGAAAGGTCACTGTATGCGAGTGCTTGTGTCGCTGAAGTCCTGGGGGAGGACCCGGGCCTGAATGCTGTGTGGCCTGTCCCTGGAAGGAGTAGGGTCTGAAAAGGGGATAGTGATAGAGATTTCATGGGCCCTCATTCCATCTGTATTTCGAGCTAGAAAAGATGGTTCTGACAAGCACATAGTCTGGTTCCTCGTCTATCGAATGTTGAACTAACTCTGACTTCCTCCCTCCTGGCCCGTTTGCTAGCATTTGAAATGGTTGTATGGGATTCGATCAATATTACTTGATGTTTGGAACACATAACTTCCTCCAGATGGTTACTAGCAAAGCAAAATTGATAAGAGGAACATTAGTTTTAACTTAGTATTTTTTATTTTATTATAAATCTGAGCCTGAAAATACGTCTAATGTTGATGACTTGTGGTGGTTTGTTCACTTCAGAGGATTTCTTTTGCTTCCTGCTTTTATCCAAGCATTAAAAGTTATGCACTCCGTGGCGGTTCTCTTGTCAAATCTCTGTGAGAAGCACTAGACGATTAACCTCAAAGCTTCACGCAGCTCTAACAGCGATGCTTGTTAACGCCTTCCCGACAGAGAGGCGGTGGTGAACCGAGTGTTTGACAAGCTGTCCCCTCTACACCATCGCATCTACTGTGCGCTCTCTGGGTCGGCTGCCGACGCCCAGGCCGTGGCCGACATGGCCGCTTACCAGCTGGAGCTCCACGGGTATGAAGCTGCGGGGTCCTCACAACACACCTGCTAGAGCTCCCCCAACGAGTGAGCCCCCATACAGTGCCCTGACCCAGGAGCACTGCACTGGAAAACGAACAATTCTTGTTTGGGCTCCTGCTTTTATTAGCTTTTAACTGGCACTTGAACCTCTCAAAGCCGGTTTCTACATCTGTAAAGTGGGGATAGTAGAGCCTATCTTCCCTCAGCAGGTGGTTATTTTGAGGATCAAATGATATACGGTATGTGAAGGCTACTTGAAAACTGGAAGTCACTATCCTGCTATAAAGAATGAGGAAGAAAATGATGATGTGGCCCAATCTCAGGCTACCGCATGAGAAACCAAGGTCATTGGGGCAGAAATCATGCTTATCGGCTTTTACCCACAAGGGCAGGGCCCTTGGAGCCAAGAGAGTTATGGCATTGGGGTGGGGGGGTGACGAGAGGGACAGAGTAAAGGAGGGGAACAATGGAGCTCTTACCAATTGGTGTAAGACAGGTGCCCCTGCACGTGTGCGAGGGGAGCTGGAGTTTGGTCCATTGCAGTTAGTGGTTTCAGGGGTCACTTGGCAGGGATGAGGCCCAGGAGGGCAGAACTTCCGGAAGTTATAGTCAGCCCTGTTCCTAACTTTCCTGCAGGGTGGAACTGGAAGAAGCTCCGCTTGTCCTGGCTGCGGCAAACGTGGTGAGGAACATCAGCTATAAATACCGGGAGGAGCTGTCTGCGCATCTCATGGTGGCTGGCTGGGACCAGCTCGAAGGGGGCCAGGTGAGTCTCTCCCAGTGGACTCCCTCTCTTGGGGGTCCCCACTACCCTCGAAAGGGAGGGCCCTATGTCCTTCTAGCAGGGAGTTCCAGAGACACTGCTTTCTAAGCATAGTACCATCTCCACCGACGGGGTACGAGACACTGGGGCCTCCCTGCGGAGTGTGGGGACCTCCTGCGTGTCTGAGTGGCACAGAGAAGCGGGGTGGTTCATTAGTCTGACTTGGGGATGCCTCCCCAGGTGTACGGAACCCTGGGAGGAATGCTCACTCGGCAGCCCTTCGCCATTGGCGGCTCTGGCAGCACCTACATCTATGGCTACGTGGACGCTGCGTACAAACCGGGCATGTCCCCTGAGGAGTGCAGGCGCTTCACCACGGACGGTAATGAGCCAAGTGGGGGCCCGAGGGCGGGCTTTCAACGTGGGAAGGAAGCAGGAAGCGGAAAGCGGAGAACACGGGTGGTCATTTCATTCAGTGCCCGCACTGGGACACTTCTGAGGGTGAAGGGGGGCAGGACAAATGCTAAAGTACATGGGACTTCAGGACAGAAGGCATGGACCAGGGCTGTTCTGGGTACAGCACGTTGAGATATGCGGTTACCGTAAGAACCGGTGCTGGGCCGGGCCCGGCTGGGGCTAGCTCGGGAGAGCCGGTCCTTAAGTATTCAGGGAACTGTGAGCTGCTTGCTCAGCTATTTATAACTTGGAATCTAGCCTGGTAGGCGTATTGCGGCCATGGACATGAGGGCATGCTACCTATGCATACTTTTTTTTAAGTCGGTCTACCAGCACACCACTAAATACGCCTCTCTAGCAGCTGGGGTTTGAGTCTGAAGGTGGCTGTGGGCGTGTGCATGGGAGCAGAAGGAAAAGATTTCTGGAGCTCAGCCATTCTCTCCCCTTCTCTCTGCAGCTATCGCTCTGGCCATGAGCCGGGACGGCTCTAGTGGGGGTGTCATCTACCTGGTCACAATTACAGCTGCTGGTGTAGACCATCGCGTAATCTTGGGCAATGAGCTGCCAAAATTCTATGATGACTGAATCGCCCTCAGACTTTCCTTCCTGATTTTGTAATAAACTCTTTGAGACCAGAACCTGGCATGGTGCATGGGAAATGGATGCTCAGGAAGATGAAGCTTTGGGGGCAGGCTGTCTTCCCTCCCAGACATCAGCACACCCTTTTTATTCTTTTGCCCAGGTCTAAAAGATCTTTCCCAGAGAGGAGGTGGGGTTGGGGACAGTATACGAAAAAGCCCTGTACATGACAGGTCATCATGCTCTGAGTGACTTTGAAATATTAGAAACAATAAAAATTCCCATTCTGACACCCCAGAGATGAGGCTGGAAGTGAAGAATAGGGGCTCATTCCTTTAAGGCTAAGACTGATAAATTAGACGGCAACACACATGAGAATTCGCTAATGGGACCAGCAAAATCACATGTTAAACAATTCCTTTCATAATTCGTTCATCCACACAAGAGGTCAATACATGATAAATAAATTTATAAATTTTTTTAAAAAGCATTTCAAAGGGGGGCAGTTGTAAATTTTAAAGACTAACAACAACCGGAAAAAGCTACATTTCTTGAACCAGGTATTTACTAAATGTTTATACATTTGATCTTTTAGAACCCAAACTGTAAAACCTAGATAGGTGCTACTACTACCTCTGTTTAAGGACAGATGGAGGCTTGGTAAGAGTAAGTCACTTGACCAAAGTCACAGCAAGTTCACATGGTGAGCCCCGGGATTAAATTTTACCATACGCCCTTCCTCTTCCACTACACAAAACCTTCCTTTCCCTCATCTTCATCTATCATCTCCTTGAAACCTGTGAAACTGAGCCCAGCACATCTGTTGCCACTTAGGAGGTTGTTACCAGACGCTGGAGTAACCGTATTAAATAAGCCACTTCCTGGTCCTGTCTTTGCCATGTACTTCCCGAGTGACAGGACAAATTACTCCCCTACTGTGAGCCCCCATTTCCTCTTCTGTCGAAGTGTTGACTGACTTCTAAGGTGGTTTAAAGCTTTGATGGTCAATGCCATATTGCTAATAAATGAGCCGTGAAAAGGTATATTTAACAGAAATACTGGTAGACTACCCAGGAAGCTTCTGTCTACCGTATTTTCCGGCGTATAAGACGAACAGGCGTATAAGACGACCCGTCATCTTATATGCCCGGTCGTCTTACACGCCGGAAAATACGGTACTTTGCTCTCTGGACCTCAGGCTAAACGTAAAATTCAAAGTGCCCTAAAAACAGTCCTATGCCTTTGGGAGCGTGTTTGGTGGTGATGGGGGTCCAGGGGGTGGTATTTAAAATTTCTAGATCCCCGAGTTCTTTCTAACCACAATAGTTCATTTACTTTGCAGTTTAAAATAATAGTTTAAGAGCCTATCTCTTGGGATGCTGGGATAGCTCAGCAAGTTGAGCACTTGCCTTGCAATCACTAGGTCCAGGAATTGAATCCCAGCCCGGGCCTCATGCAAACCCATATGCTGAACTGTGGTACAACTGGTAACCACTGGGATGGCTCAGCAGCAAAGGTTCTCACCTCCCATGGGGGAGGCCCCCAGTTTGGTTCCTGCCCTGTGTGGCCTCAAATCCACCTGTGTGGAATGAAACCATGTCACAACTAACGATGTACAACTATGGAGACGGCTCTGGGGCCTCCCTCTTCTCTCTCTCTCTCTGTCTCTCTCTCGCCTCTCAATAAAATAAAATAAAATAAATTTAAAAAGAGCCGATCTCACCTGATGATCACAACTAGAAACTGGAGCATAGATAGGAAGCACGGACTAGAGAACTCTGCGAAGGAAACAAAAGCTGGTGGGTTGTGAAGGGAGTCACAGCTGGGAGAGGCAACACTCCAGGAGGGGGTTCAGGTGATTTGCCTCTCCTGTCACCGTTAACCGTCCTTCTGCCAGAAGAACTGAAAAAAGGGGCCCCTGTGAGCATGAGAGTGTAGGGGAAGCGCCCACATGAGAGCCCTGGAGAAGGTGAGCCCCTCATTCTAGGTATAACCCCCCCCCATGAGCGCGGAGTAACCACTGACGTGTCTAAAACAGCACAGCAAAGATTTACCGGTAAACTTTTTAAAATGTGAAGGCTATCTTTTTCTTCATTGGCCAAAGAATTGTATTCTTCTGCCCCTGATTCCAAAGGGGGCTTATAGCAGCTTACAGAGACAAATGCAATTTAAAAAGAAGAAGAAATCGGGGCAAAGAGAAAAATCAACGCATCCAAGTGGTAAAACTAATATAAAACGTGAATATCTTAACAAACAAAAAGTGGTGTGCTAGAGGTATCTTATACTGGCTAACAAAAGCAGACTGTAAGGCATTCAAGAATTTTGCAAAGCAGGTAGTTGTTAACCATTGGCAGCTTTGAATTGTTCGTGGTGGGAGTATTTATGCCACAGAAATCATTAATGCGATGAGTCAGAGCCATTTTTCCTCCCCTGAGAGCCAGTTTAACGGGACACATATTTATTAGTCTACTACAGATGGGAAAATAAAAACTGGCTCTGAGCTACAGGGTAGTGAAAGAAAAGAAGGAAGTGAAATGAGGTACAAGACTCAAAAGATTCACTAAGAAAAAAAGCCAAACAAAACCTAAAATTTTTCAGGTCACAGAACATTTACTGAAATAGAATATGCAACTATGCCATAAAGAAAATTCCACTGTCTTGATTACTATACCTATGCAGTTGGCTTTAATATTTTTTTAATTGTTTAATTTATTGGGGTGACTGACAGTGGTTGGAAAAATTACATAGGTTCTAGGTGTACAATTCTACAGTACAGGGTCTGTGTATTGCATTGTGTGCTCACCATGCAGAGTTAGTTCTCCTTCCATCACCGTATATCTGATGCCTCCTCCTCCTCCCCAGCCCCTTCCCCCCTTACCCTCATGGATCAATGGAATAGAGGATCCACAAATAGCCCAACATAAGTAGAGCCAACTGGTTTTTGACAAAGGTACAAAACAATTTAATGGAGCTGGAATAATCGTACTTCCATCGGCAAAAAACCAACCAACCAACCAAAAAAACAAACAGAAACCCTCAACCGAGGGGGTATGGATGAATAAGTTGAGGGGGAATAAGAGATACAAGCTTGCAGTTATAAAATAAATTAGACAGGACATAACTTCAGAATTGGGAGCATAGTAATATTGTAATAACCTTGTGTGGTGACAGGTGGTTAGTAGGATTATTGTGGTGACTACATCATAAGGTAGATAAATGATGAATCGCTATGTTGTACACCTGAAACTAACATAATATTGTATGTCAACTATACTATAATAAAAAAATGTTTTTTAAATAAGCTCAAAAAATAAAAACAGGAAATTCCAATAAATTCCAAAGCATTAGTATCTTTGTAACTATCTACATTTTGTGACCAGATTGTAATGAAATTAGAACTTGACAACAAAAGAGCACCTGAAATTTTTATGGTTTGCAAACTAAGAAAACAATACTGATAAGTAACTTTGACTTAAAAGGCAGTCATAAAGGAAATTAACTCACTTAGAACCAGGTAGTAAAAATGTTACATATCAAAATTTGATATATAACAGCTAAACACAGTTGAAACAGTACTTAGAAAGAATGTTATAGCTTCAGATACATTTATTAGAACAAGAGAACTTAAAATAGTCTAAAAATTCTCCTAAAACAAAATCTGGAAAAAGGACAATTGAGCAAACCTAAAGAAATAAAGCGTGGAAGCTGGGATGGCTCAGTGGGTTGAGCACTCACTTTGCATCCCCAAGGATGCAACTGGCTTTTGGGGAAGCAGTGGTAAAAAAAAAAAAAAAAAAAAAGGTGAAGTTACTGAAACAGAAGTGGCTGAGGAGGTGCCTGCAGAACTGGTTGCAGTAAAGTTCCATCCCTAACAACAGCGCCAAACAGTAACATGTAGTTGCCCCGAGGCTGCGGTTGATCAGACCTGGGCAGGAGGGGGGAGCATCTCTATCCGTTTATACCCGCTGTGCCCACCTGTTGTTCCAGCATTTCCACTCTAACAGACAAATTCTGAGAACATTTTATTTCTTAGACTTCTCAAAGTTTTATCATACTGATTAACCAGGAAGAACACAAGAGATTTGATTCAAAAAGTGTTTGCAAAACAAAGATGTATGTGGTCAGGGAAAATTGCTACATTTGAGATATGGTGCAAGGCAATAAAATCGTAGCCTTGGCATTATCTTCTCTACCAGAGAAAAGGCAAAGTCCTCCTATCTTATCAGCTTTCTACACATCAACCTCTAATAATACAGGGCCAGCCAGTTTCTTTTTAATCAAATTACAAGCCCTAAAACACTCAGATTTTGATCAGGCAGGACTATGAGGAAATGTTCATGTGTGGTATTCAATAGTCAAGCAAGCACAATTCTGCCTTATTTATCATCTTTAGAACATTTCTTCTATATAATTCCTGCCCCTAGGGTACAAAATCGACCAAATAAGATTTTTTCAGAAATATTCTAATTCAGTATCTTTAATTGGATAATCTCTTTTATTTGCCCTGTTTTAGGATTAAGGCATACAAACCTCCTTGTGGTGTAGTTAACAAAACAAAGATCTTATGATATTAAGGCTAGAGAGTTCACAGTCGTCTGGGAGGATTTAGCTCATAAAATCATAATTTTTTTTTTAAGACTTATTTTATTGTTTGAGAGAAGGTAAGGAGGGACGGGGCCCAGAGCAGTTGCCATAGCTGTACATCATTAGTTGTGACATGGTTTCATTCCACACAGGTGGATGTGGGGCCACACGGGGCAGGAACCAAACCAGAGTCTCCCGTATGGGATGTGAGAACCGTCGCCCCTGAACCATCCAGGCAGTTACCAGTTGTCCCGCAGTTCAGCATGTGGAGTTGCACGGGCTGGGGCTGGAAATCAAATACCGGACCTCACGATTGCGAGGCCAGCACTCAACTGCTGAGCTAGCCCAGCATCCCTAAGATCATCATTTTAATCACTTCTATCATAACTAGAAATATTTGTATTGTCACTCATCAGCTCATTTATTCTGAGAACACTTCCTCACTCTTCTCAGTTGTGCTTGTGGTGCCTATAACTGTAGATGAAATCCAGTTTACCAGTGGCCCTTGCTTTTAAGAAGTAGCACCCTTTCCCATCTATCAGGTGGGGACTTAATAAACCATGAACCTTGGGGAAGCCGGGATGGCTCAGTGGGTTAGGCGCTCACTTTGCAGCGCCAGGGACTGGGGATCGAATCCCGGCCCCGGCCGTGCGGAACCACATGCTGAACTGGGAGCTCCCCTAGTTCGGTTCTCTCTCTCTCTCTCTCTCTCTCTCTCTCTCTCTCCCTCTCTGTCAAAAATAAATAAATAAAAATAAACCATGAACCAGCATAGTAGGAGGGTTTTGTAGGCCTATTTCCATATATGCACTGCAGTCCTTTCTCTTAGTGAGTAACTTGTCATACCCAGTTGAATGAGATTTTCCTTTAAATATGACATTTCTGGCATGATCATGATTCCAATTTGGAGATAGAAGGGCTACTGAACCATTGCACGTCACTTACACTGCCATAAGAATATAAAGCAGCCTATAAAAGCACTTCGTAAAGCCTTTGCAGAAAAGAACTACCGGTATGTATCAAATTTCCTGTAGAATCATCATATATTCTACCATTGACACTGTCTACAAAAGTGTTAGATTGCTTGTAGATGCGTGGTAGTTATAAAAAGCAAAATTTCACTCAAAATCTTTTACCAAAGAATAACAAGGGGAAGCCGGGATGGCTCAGTGGGTTAAGCTCTCACTTTGCAGCACCAGGGACCCAGGATCAAATCCCGGCCCCGGCCCATGTGGACCCATGTGCTGAACTGGGAGCTACCCCAGTTCAGTTCTCTCTGTGTCTCTGTCTCTGTATCTCTCTCTCTGTCTCTGTCAAAAATAAGTAAATAAATAAAAATATATAAAAAAAGAATAACAGATTTTCTGAGCTTAAAAAAATATGGTATAGAAGCATTTCTTAGAATTTAATTAGTAGGGCCATCATCACCTGTAATTTCTCCTGATATTTATACTTTGTAATCTATATTAAAATTTATTATAGGATTTTTTCCCCTAAATTCTGAAGTTCCATTGGAAAAAAGATGCCATTCAAAGAACATTTGGCTTCAGTTTCCACAAGTAGAGGCTAAAGTTGAGGATTACAGATAGAAAAATCAAGAAGAAAATTCAATAGTTTGCTCAAATGCTCATCAGAAAATAAAACATTTAAAACAGTATTCTAAAACTAATTATCATAATTAAATATTGGTTACCATTTTCATCCAGTCTTAGTTCTTGCTCCACTGATCTTGGGCTAGCAGACATTAATGAATTTATAACCTGCTAAGTCTGACCTTGTAACTTTATTCTCTGCAATAGTAAGAAATACCTGGTAGAGTAATTTCCACCGAGTTTCTGAGATTGTCCTTTTTTGTCGTTTCTCGCAGAAGGCCTAGCTTACAGCAGAGGTCTCCAGGCAAGCATGAGGAAAAAGCAGAAAACATAACAAGACCAGGCAATTCTGTTTACAATCTTTCCAATTTTCAGTCCCATAGTCACCAATCCAGTAGTCATAATATAAGCTTTTGTTTGGTCCTTGCATGCGGTTCTCTGGGACACAATGGTGCCCCAGGCCCAGTGCAAACATTCTTTTGCCCTGTTTTAACATTTCAAAAGTGTGCCACACAAGGCATGCAAGGCAGCTCCTCTGTGGTGGCAGCTCCTGCTCCATTTCAATAGTGGCTCCATTTATACTGTTTTTCACAAGGTGAAAGATTAAGCCTTTGGTGCTACCTAGTGGTCAAATAGGTAGTGCCTACCTCGTGGGAGAAAACATTTTTTTAGCGAAAAGATTGCTTGACAGTTTCAATATTTTGAATTCAGGGTCTAGGCTTTAGGAAGGCAATAATAAAAAAGAATTTTCAGAAGAAACTGGTCACTCAATCAACGTAAGCACACAGGTACCTGAGAGGGAGTGATTGTATGTTGTAGCTTTTGCCATCCCAATAACAAGAGTGACAATAAAACATTTTAAATTAATATAAGAAGTTAATATAATACTTATAAAAAGTTTTAGGTCTCTCAGAAGCAAAGGGATTTTGTTATCTGTTTTAAAATTGATAAGAACACGACACCATCAGTACAAAGCACTCAAAGTTATCAGGATATTGAATGAAAGTATTCTGATGAGAAGAGAAATCTCTGCTACCTGGGCTGATTATACTAAAGCGAATTTTTTTTTTCTTCCTGTTTTTAAGAGTACAGTGATTATTCCAAGACCAATTCTGAACTAAAAGTCCTCTCCTTTTTTGCTTACAGTATGAATTTTAATTTGTCAGTAGGTGTGGTTTAAACACACCGAGATACACATATAGTTTGAAGACAATATTATTTAAAGCTTTCAGGGAATGCCAGGATAGCTCAGCAGTTGAGCACTTGCCTTGCAACTATGAGTTCCAGGGTTCGATAGCAGCCGTGGCCCATGCAACCCCATATGATGAACTGCAGCGTAACTGGTAACTGCTGGGATGGCTTGGTGGCAAAGGTTCTCACCTCCCATGTGTGGAATGAAACCATGTCACATCTAATGATGTACAACTATAGAGCTTGTCCTGGGCCCTCCCCCTTCTCTCTCTCTCTCTCTCTCTCTCTCTCTCTCTCTCTCTCTTTCTCTCTCTCACACCTTCTCTCAAAATATAAAATAAATAATAAAAAATAAATAAAATAAAAGCTTTCAACTTCAGCTCTAAAATGTAACTAGCCTTATTAATACAATATGCTACTGTATCTGCCACATTGAATTTACTACCTCAATTTGAATTTTGCAAAAAAATCAATAAGGACAAGACTGTATCCATAAAAGTCACTTAGTGATCTACTATTTTTTCTCTTTGTCTCTGAATAATTATTTCTTTTAAGCATATGCATGCAATCAAATATCACTCGTTAATTAACTCAATTTAAAGTACTTCAAAGTCATAAGATCATTTAGGTTGAGACTACAGAGCAACATAATCACTATTGATCTCAGAAGTTTTTCAAATAGGTGAAATTTTAATTTTTTACAAAGAGAGTAAGTAGAGCCACTAAACCAAATGATTTGCAGCTTTGTCTAAAGTTTACAAGAGCTAAGTTTTTTTTAAGCATCACTTTTAACTGTTTAATTAGATTAAATACGTATACTGTATTTATATTTAGGTTTGCTTCCCCGAAATTGAGATAGAAAATGAGTCTGAGGATGGGGAACAATTTTTGTTATTGTTGTTGCAAACCTAACTTACAGTGATAGCAAATCAGTAGCTGTCTAGTGCGGGGTGTGCAAAGGGGCGGGAAGAGTGACTGCAAAAGGCAAGAGGGAAATTTGGGGGCAACAAAAACGTTCTGTATACTGATTAGGGTGGTACAGCTGTATACATTCATCAGAACTCATCAGACTGAATGCTTCAAATGTTTCCATTTGCTCTATGTAAATTATACCTCAATAACGTTGATTTAAAACCGTACCAGGAGATCAAAAGTTTCATTTGTGGAGCCTATGGGCTTCCACAACAGAGAACCAAAAGCGTCATTATGTCAATGACAGCACAATCAAACATACCTTTTCCTTTATCCCCCTGATTTAGTAGATCAGATTTTTTTATTCAATTTCTTAAAACTAAAATAAAAACAGTTCACCCATTTCTGTCACCTGCTCAAATCCTTTTGTAAATCTGGTAGTTTCCAATTCTTCGCTTCCAGCAAAATAGAAAGAGGAGCTTCTGTTCAAGTTGTTAGGTATTACATCATTTAAAGTAATTTTTTATGATACTTTATATGTGATTTAGGAAATAGAATTCTGCAGAAATTAGTCAAGCAATATTGCTATGACAAAATTCCATCTGAGATTATCTATATTTATGTACATAGTTTCAAAGTGTATGTGTATAGAAGGAGAATTCAAGATAGAATTGATACTAAATTTTGTCTCATTCTAGAAATAATTATTATTCATTTACATATACATTAACCTAACTGAAAAGCCCCATCTATTCCATGAATAAATTCATTGCCAAGATAATTTTACTTTTATGGTTGACAATTACATATAAAAGTGTGTACCAAATTTATATTGTTTTCAACTATTGTGTACTGTACCTAATTGCAATGAGTCAAACAAAAGAAGCATTTCAATTATTAGAAACTTATGCCCACAGAAACTTTATATTGTTTGATTCTGTTGGACCAGAAAATTATAATATGTTGATCAACCAAAAAGAAAAAGAAATTGCAGAAGTTTAAACTTAGGGTAAAATTCTGGTAGGCAATTTGAGAATAAAATTGAGAAAAAGAGAAACAATGCAAAATGTCTACATTATATTTATGAAATAGATGATAGCACATATAAAATCTTGGATACTGGGGGAAGCCGGGATGGCTCAATGGGTTGAGCGCTCGTCTTGCAGCTCCAGGGTCCAGGGATCAAATCCCGGCCCCAGCCCGTGTGGACCCATATGCTGAACTAGGGTGTGCTTCCCATGCGGGAGGCCCCCAGTTAAGGCTCTTGCCCCGGGTGTGCTTCTCATGTAAGAGCCCCCAGCTAGCGGGGTGTGCCTAAGAATCTTGTCAACTTCAAAATGTATGAGGAGAAGACCTCTGCTTCTGAGAAATAGAGTAGATACACTCTTCCCTGTTCCTCCTGCTAAGTACAGCATTATTACAAAACAAATATAAGAAGATTCTGGAAGGTAGTGAGAAGGCAGATTGACTAGGGACTTCAGGACCCAGAACTACATAGTGATGAGTTCCCTGGGTTTCCTCTTTCCCTAACATATCTCAGCCACAGAGAGTAAAGGGGTGGGAGGACAGCCTAGCCAGCCAGATAGAAAACTTTCAGACAACGGCTCTACTCCAGTCAAACCCAAAGAAGTCAACTCCACCCCCACCAGCAAAGGCCCATTGAGGAGCCTAAACCTCCACCCTCAACAGGCAGTAAAGATTGCCCAACACACACACACACACACACACACACACACACACACACACACACACACATGAGTGGTGCCAGATGAAGTGAGTAGTTTAGCCAGAATGTTCATCTCTTCTGGTGGAAATGGACCTTCTCCCCTAACCCCCACAGTGTCTAGAGACTTAGACTCCCTCTGACCCTGTAATGAAGGCCTCTTCCCTACCCCTCCGGGGTGGTGTCAGACCATGCCTAGTGGAGAGTCAGGATCTTTACCACCACTGAGAGCTCATCAGGCAGCCATCCCCACCTGGGACCCCACCCTTACCTTGGTGTCAGGACTCCTCCCATGTGGGGAGTAGTAAGTGACACTCCTACCCCAGCCAGCGGGAGGTATCAGTGAACATGAATGTCTAGGAGAAAATCAGAATTCCCACCAGTAAGGAGGACGCTTCTGGGATGTCAGTGGAGGCTGAATGGGGACTGTGGACTCCTGGAAGTAATGACTGACACCTACCCCTGTTGGGGTGGTGTCAGATGCCACACACACCATATGATTCCATTCATATAACAAACATGAAATGACAGAAGTATAGAAAACATGAAAAGATTAGTGGTTGCCTGTGGTTAAGGAGGTGGTGGGAATGGGAAGAAGGTGGGGAAACCAGAAGAGGGCAAGAGGGACACTTGAAGAAAGTATTCTGTATCTAGATTGTATCAACGTCAGTGTCTCGGTTGTGACATTGTTACTACAGTTATGAAAGATGTTACCTATGGGGGGGAACTGAACAAAGGGTAAAGGGTTCTGTCTATATTATTTCTTACAGCTCCATGTGAATTTACAACTATCTCAAAATAAAACATTTAAATTTTTAAAAATACTTCTAGGTTTTCAAAATATGTTTAGGAAGTGAATGAGCAGAAAGTTTTAGTGAACTGAAATTGTATCTGGAATTCTGGAATTCTGGTTGCAATAAGCCTGGGAAAATTTAGCCCGGCTGTTGTGTGAGCCAGTTCTAGACCATTGTTCTCAGTTCTACTATTGATCACTATTCATGCTGAAGCCAGATGTCTCTTGAGTTTTAGGGCCGCCCAAATCCCACAATCCAATTTGCTCGCATGGACTTTCACCTTAAGAAGAAGAAAAGAAAAGGAGACTGAGAAGGAGGATTTTTCCTTTGCCCTGTTGTCCTCACTTATGAGCTGAATTGCATTCCCCACACCCCCTCTAAAATTCGTGTGTTGAAGTCCTAAACCCCAATTCCTCAGAATGTAACTTTACTGGGAGATGGTGTTTTTAAAGAGGTAATTAAGTTAAAACGAGGCTGAGACCTAATCCACTATGACTCTTGTCCTTCTAGGAAGAAGAGATTAGGACAAAGGCACACATGGGGAAAGACCATGTGGAGACATAGGGAGATGAACACCTCTGAGCCGAGATGTTACCGAACAGCAATTGGGCTTCTGCTGCCCACTGCCATAGGCAAATTCCGGAGGCAGAGGTTTGGTGAAAAAGGAAAGGAGTCTTTATTCAAAAGCTGCCCAATTTTTAAACACCCAAAGAAAAATAGCCCTGCCACCCTCTGCCAGGCCAGACCAGTCCTAGGCTGTGCCTGGAATTTCTTCTCCCTTTTTAAAAATACTGTCCTTTGGGGAACATAGGTGGCCACAGGACGATCCTCCAGGTGGATTCCTGAGTAAGGGGGAAAAAGGGCCAGTATCCACCCTCCTTCTGTGTAAATCTCCCTGCCGTAATTTCATGAGCTCCAGAAGTGTCCAACTTCCCAGCCAATCCTCTATTAGACTGTCAGCTCCTCCCCTGCATCCTCCCCTGCCTCCATGCTTTGGAGAGGAGTAGGAGGGTCTTTTCCTCTGTCAATCACACTTGTGCCCATCTGCCCAAGGCACTTCCCACCAAAGTGGGGCGACACTCACCATGCTCCTCACTATGCTGTCCAAGGCAACCTTCTCCTTCACCCCCTCCCCTCTTCTCCCCCAGCCCAGTTCCCGCCATGTGCCGCCCCCCACCCCCAACCTGCATGGAACAAAACCATGTTGAAAACTGATGACATACAACTATGGAGACTACTCTGGACCCTCCCCCTTCTCTCTGTCTCTGTCAAAAACAATAAAATAAATCTTTAAAAATATATATTAACTCGGTCAGTCTAAGGTTTAATTTCTTCATAAATGTATATCCAAAAGGAGGAACCAACATGATTCACCTTGATCCATATCTGAGCCTGAAAACAAGACAATACATTGCTCCCTAATACCAATTTTACTCCTGAAGGCAACCCATTTTCCTGAGAAGAATTCTGTCATCTATATGTTTAGAAAAGAGTGTCTTGAGTATCCCAGCCTTGTCTCCATGTCCAAGGTTCTTTTCCCAAATCATGGCAGAGCACTGTCATTTTTCTCACTGTAAATACTCTCACTGGGGAAAGCAGGGATGACTCATGGGTTGAGCAATTTCTTTGTAGTCCCCGGGTCCGAGAATGGAGTGCCAGTCCTGACCATGGCCTGTGATGTCCCATATGCTAAACCAGCCTGTGCTGTGCTTCCCACTCCATTTCAGTACCCTCCAATTGTGAGCTTGCCAGGTGCAAATCCGTTGGTTCAGCCCCGGTCTGAGACGTGCCTCTCGTCTGGAAAGCCCTTGGCTGCGGGTGTGCATCTCCCATATGGGAGGTCTCTGGCCGTCCTCCAGACCTGGTCGGCCCCATGCCCAAACATGGAGTGAAACTCTGTCCAGGACTGATGACAGACAACTATGGAGCCTGCTCAGGGCACTTCTTATTTCTTCTCTTAGTCTCTCTCTGGCTCTCTGTTTCTGTCTTTATTTCTTTCTCTCCTCTCTTTGTCTCTGTTTTTCTGTCTCTCTCTCTCTCTCTCTCTCCCTCTCTCTCTCTCTCTCTCTTGGCCTTAAACAATAAAAATAAATCTGTAAGACAAAAGAAGCTAACTGACTCGTGATGCTTCATATACTTCCCTCAGTTGAGGGTTTTTTTCAAATCCAGCAGTAACTGCGTTGGTCATTTTCTAATGAAAGTGTGATGCATATGTCGTTTTCACACGTTTTTCAGATTACTGAAATGAGCTGTGTCAGATGATATTTATTATGTTTTTAATGTCCAATTCTATGAGTTTATTTTATTTATTTTTTTACACTTAATGCCCCCACCTCATGCCCCCTCCAGCCCCCCCGCCCCCCCATGCTTTTTGGAATAAGCTTTTTTCTGGTGAAACTCTTCTGTTAACTGGACTGAGGTGTACCACAACTGAAACTGGACAATTGGGATCCATTATGGTCAGAATTGATAGAACCGGAGAAGTAACACACTGATAATGAACACACTGATAGTAACAATACGCACCCCTTTCCTGTAGATGATGTAAAATTGAAGCGTGCACTGGGTCTGCACACATTTCTGTCCTTGGGTCTCCCGGGATAAAAGCGAGTACAGGCTGAAGGACGAGCAACCACCAGGGGGCGACAGCGTCCTGGCCTAATCCCCACCATGTCTGACTGGCCTGTTGATGATCACTGTCTTAGACCAGGGGCTTTGCCCACTCTTTTTGCTCTATCCCATCCCCAGGTGAGCACCAGCTCCGATCTGGCCAGTACGTGTGAAATCTGGCTATGCTCACCAGCGATGTGTATTTCTTTCCCCTAGAGGTCAGATTTGGTTTCTAACAACCGCCTATATCCTTTTGGGGGGATCCTTTGAAAATGGATGCCAGATTCACCTCACTATGGCTGGGGCCACTATGGACCCTCCGATATATATATATATATATATATATATATATATATATATACACACACACACACACACAGACTAATCACACGCAAATATTTGAACGGAAACAAACGTCTTTCGGGGTCGTGGATGTGATTCAGAAGTGGATTTAGGAGAGCGACCAGTGCTGGGGATGCGCACGACCCCACATGTTCACATCTATGGACCTGCAGCTTCAGGTTACAGTA
Source organism: Craseonycteris thonglongyai (assembly GCA_004027555.1). Lineage (NCBI taxonomy): Eukaryota > Metazoa > Chordata > Mammalia > Chiroptera > Craseonycteridae > Craseonycteris > Craseonycteris thonglongyai. The sequence continues at coordinate 42,025 of PVKE010005632.1, forward strand.
TTCTGTTCGGGGACAGCTGATGTCCCTGTTTGCCACCTGCCAGTGGAGAAGATTCCAAGGTTAGTCCAGATTCGCCTCCATTGTCAGCTGGCGTGGGGAGTTGCTAAGTTCCTGTTTCGTGCTGTGGCACCTGCAGAACCCGACAGGGCTGCTAGAAATCCCCCTCCTGCTCCAGGCCCAGAGCTGAGCAGGCGAGTGGGAGCTGAGGTGAGAAGCCACCCTTGAGAGCAAACTGCGGCCGCGGTAACACTCCCCCCTCCTGCAAGCTTCCTCCGCCTCCCGCTTCCAACTCTTCCCGCGGCCGTCTCCCCGCTCTGCACCCCTCTTCCTCCCCACCCCACACCCTTACAGGTGAATAACTCGCGGCCTGGCAGCCGCTAGGGGGCTGTGAGCGGCAGAAGGTTTACCAGAAGCCAGGCGAGGTGGCGGCCGGGTCTGGGGACGCGCAGTGGGCGGCCGCACCCCTGCCTGGCAGCCGAGCGCCGCTCGCGGGCGCTGGGGGCTGTGCCGGGAGGTACGCGGCGGAGCGCTGGCTCGCAGCTCCGGGGCCGGGAGCCGAGGACCGGAGGAGGGACCCTAGGGGGCGGTGCCTGAGGGGGGCATCTCAGGTCCTCGCGGGACCACCCTAATGAGCTCGGGGAACCCGCTTACCTCTGGGAACACGGAGAAATGCCGAGCCGGGTTTTAAACGGGAGGCTGAGCCCTGATTGGCGTCCAGCCGGACCAATCAGAGCCTCAGGGCCTGAGGTGGGTGGAGCCCTCAGGGGCGGGTCTGGAGAAGGCAGGTCCCCAGGCCGCCGGTTCCCAAGTGTACCCGCCCGGGCTAGGGGATGGGGGGTGAGGACTGGGGAACTGGGGGTGCGGGGTGAGGGTGCGGGGTGGGAGGGGATCCTTAGCGAGACCGACTTTTCTGATGGCCGTCGCTGAAGTGCCCGCACCTGAGCCTGGAGACCTGGACAGAAGTGGACAATGCTGCTCAATGCTGTCGAAACCCAGGGCTCGGTGGGAGGTGCCTACTGTGCAGAGTCCCGGCGCACCTGCCTGGAGGAAGAGGGCATCCAGAGGTTCTGCAAACACCCGAAGAACACACAGGAGACGCCATCCCAGGGTGCAATTGGGGACGGCGATGATGTCCCCAGCGATCACTCATCTGGGGTAGTGAGGGAAGGGATGCAGACCGGTGGATTCCTCTCTCCCCTCCGTGGCGTTCTGGTTGTGGTGAGGTGGGGAAGAGCAGTGACAATGGGTCTCGTCCCTGACGAGGGAGGAAGGGGGAAGGGAATCTCTAGCTCTTTACTTGTACGAGTGGGAGGCGGACTCCAGTGCTCCTGTTCTAGCGGGGTTATGAAAGGAACCAGGTCCTTGGGCCGGGTCCCAGGAGAAAACTTCAGGTGGTGCGTGTATTCCTTCAGCTCTCACAGCGTTTGTTTGGATGTATAGCTCGATCCTTTTAACTTGAAGTAGCCTCAGTGTGTACAACAGCTGTTCTTTCTCAGACACCACCCTCTGGGCCTCACATGGACTCCCTCAGCCTAAGATGGAGTGCCGGTACTAGGGATATGGGGTGAGGGCGTCTCATCTCAGACCAGAGAAATCTGGAGCGCTCCAGGGAGCCTTAAGCAGAACCAAGGTTCCAGCCTAGAGAAAACCATACGTCACCTCTCCCCTTCCCAAAGCCATCGTCCGGCTTGTCATGGTGCTCTGGTTATTAGAGTGGAGTTGGGATGACATATCGGAAAACCTTGAGTAGGAAAGGCGTGAGGGCACCAGGTCTCCGCAGCGTGACTTGTAGGTGAGGTACGCAGTATCCCACCACTCGTACTCAAGCCAGAGATGGTGACTCACAGGAGTGCGGGAGACCAGCGGTCCCCAACCTTCTTGACACCAGGGACTACTTTGTGGAAGACAATTTTTCCACAGACCAGGGGGTGAGGAGGGGGATGGTTTGGGGAAGTTTCAAGCGCATTACATTTATTGTGCACTTTATTTCTATTATCATTACATTGTAACATATAATGAAATAATTATACAACTCACTTGCCGCTATAAAGCCACCAGATGCATCTTGTCACTTGCCACTCACTGATAGAATTTTGATATGAGTCTGCAAGCAATTGATTTATGATGGTCTCTGTGCAGTCAAATCTCTCTGCTCATGTTAATTGTATTTGCAGCCGCTCCCCAGCAGTAGCATCACCGCCTCAGCTCCACCTCAGATCATCAGGCATTAGATTCTCATAAGGAGAGCGCAACTTAGGTCTCTCGCATGTGCAGGTCACAAGGTGTGCGCTCCTGTGAGAATCTAATGCCACCACTGATGTGACAGGAGGCGGAGCTCAGGCAGTCATGGGAGCCACCGGGAGCGGCTGTAAACACAGATGAAGCTTCACTGGCTCGTCCACCTCTCACCTCCCGCTGTGCAGCCCCGTTCCTCACAGGCCACAGACCTGTTCGTGGCCCCGAAGTTGGGGACCCCTGCTACAGAGAATGGGAGTATGACCACCAGGCAGGTAAGTCTCAGCCTGGTAGTCACTAGATGTGGCCAAGAAGCCCAAACCTAGGGAGCCAGCATGTTCAAGTGCGCTCCTGCTGCAGATTGGGTCAGAGGACGTGAGGCAACAGCCTGGTCAGAGCTCACCTAGTGGTCAGGGTGAGTCAGTCCAGAACTGCAAACGCAGTCGTTCAGTTTCTCGGGGAGTCCTGGTGCCCAATGTCAGCCTTCCGCCTGGGAAGGCCAGTCCCCATGGGCTGAGCTCCCCATGATGGGTGTGTGTGCTTTCAGATCTCCCCTGTTTATTCAGAGGGGCTGGGGAAGCTGAGCCAGGATCCTGAAGAGTGACCAGAAGGGCACTCAGGCACCTGAGAAACTGTTCCCTTCTCTCCAAGAGACGCACAAGAACTCTTCTTGCCTGTCCCAAGTTTTCCACCAGTGATTCTATGGGAAGAAACCATAGAATCAAAAACCATTGTTTTTGATTAACAACAAACAGAAAAACTCTAGATGAGTGTGTAGGTGTGTGTAAATAGTGCTACACAACTGTGAGATTGATTAATCAAATAGGATTTTTATCTACCCCAGGCATATGTAAGGAGCAAATTTGAACTCAAAGAAGCGTGGTGTGGCCCCAGAGGTAGGGTGCAGGGAGGAGAGCTAGTGCCCCAGGGCAGACTTCCTGCATTCCATTGTCTGATGCTGGCACTTCCATCTCTTTTCCCCTCTTGTTCCCAGAGTTCACCTGGGGTCTGGCATTAACATGTTTATTCTACTTCAAGTGTAAGACTAATGTCTTACTCTAGGGCCCCACAACCCTGGTCTCACCCAGGTCATTTTCTTTTCACAGGTCAGTGTTTCTGCACAGGAAGAAGAATATCCTCATCTTCAAGTAATTAAGAGGGAGGAATTCAAATTGTAAGGAAAAGGAAATATTGGTTTTTTGCTGTGGGGAAGAATTGCTGAAAATTAAAAAACAACCTCCTGCTGAGCTTAAGGGCACATGGGGTTTGGTGATTTGGGGTGTGGGGCAGGCCCTCTAGAATGCCGAGGGGTTGCAGACTAGCGTGTCTCTCCCTTAGTACTTCCTTCCTCAATTAGAGAGGGCTTTCTAGCATAGAACTGAAGGAAAAGTGTCCACTCCTTCATGTCCCTGCTGACACCTGGGTTCTTGTGCAGTTGTATGTCCATGTTCCTATTAGGCTAACAACACAAGAAGGGGGAAGACTGTCTCAGTGGTCTTCCCTTCACATCTCTCCTGAAGGAATTGTGAAGGATCATCTGCCTCCTCCCACAGGCTTAGGTTGACCTGAAATTCTCGGCATGGATTCAAAGCGTGGCAAGGATATGATTTCCAACATACTAATCACTGTCACATGCCTGGAGGAATCTAAATACTATAGTGGGCTTTTTCTGCTTTCTTTTTTCATATTTTTTGGTTTTATTTTATTGTTTGAGAAAAGGTGAGAGAGAGAGAGAGAGAGAGAGCGAGAGAGAGAGAGAGAGAGAAAGGTGGGGAGGGCCCAGAGCAGTCTCCATAGTTGGGCAGCATTAGTTGTCACACAGTTTTATTCCACACAAGTGGATGTGGGACCTCATGGGGTGGGAACCAAATCAGGGGCCTCCAACATTGGCGGTGATAAACCTTTACCACTATGCCATCCTGGCAGTTACCAGTTCTGCCACCAGTCAGCATATAGGTTTGCATGGGCTGGGAATCGAACCCTGGACCTCACAATTGCAAGGCAGGTGCTCAATCACTAAGCTAGCCTGATATCTCCTAAATACCATAGTGTTTTGACACCTACAATTAAATTTTAAAATCTGCAGAAAACCTCTTTCTTAACAGCTAGAAATTTTACATTGATCCTTTTAGTTCCTATAAATTTTTCACTTTACTTTCATTGTAGAATTTTTATTTTTAAGTTCTCCACTCTTACTACATCCTAATGTAACATATTTTTGTTCATGGAAATCTTTTCTTGATCATCTATTATGCTTCTTTGCAACAAACTGTGTTCTTAAAATGAATTTTCTATTCTAAGTGTTTAAAAAGTCAAATGCTTTAAGATAATATTACAATTATTGGAGATGCACAGTTGATCAAAAGCAATATAAATAACACATATTTTGGTAAATAAAACCATAAAAATATAAATCTCTAAAAAGTACAATTTAACTGAAAATGAGTCTTACTGAGCTGGATAGGGGCTTTATTTTCCCAACACCATGTTGGTGAAAGTTACTTATTGTTACTGTGAGACTGGCTCTGTATGATTTCTATTCCTTTAAAAAACATTAACATGAAATAATTAAAGAATATTGTTCTCACAAGTAAGTATGGGAACAGAATAAGGATGGGAATGGAAAGAATTTTTTTGTAGCAACTTCACCCAATTTTTAAAATTTCTTCTTAGGTATATGACAAAAATTACATAGTGAGCTATTATTAAATGCTATTTTTAATAATCTCATAAGTAGATGAGAACTCCAGTGTAGAGAGTTCTTCTTCAATTTTGTTGAAGCAAAGAATTAGAAACTACCTGATTTGCAAAACTATTTTTACACATACATTAGGTTCTTTTGGTTTCTCAGTTCCTTAAAAGTAAACCAAAAAGTCTTTACAAATTCTTATGAAATAACTAATGATTATACCTATTAGTGTTTTACTTAGAGGCAACTTGTTTGTGAAACTCAAATTAGGTGAAACTGGGGTTAGAGAGAAACAAACAGACCCACAAAATTGGAAAATAAAAATCAGCAGGTTCTCAATAAAGACCTTTTCCCCATTTTTATGTCTTTTGAGAGTACCTTTAAAGAGTATGACAACAAAATGGACACTTTAAACTAATGTGTGTGTAATTTTGTTTCACTGTAGAAAATGATTAATTTTATAATCATGCATTTGACAGATGCAGACTAGTGTGTCAACCCAAGAAGGAGAAATTAATCTCAAAAAATGAACCTGGATCTCTAAAGTTTAGGGCATTATATCCAAGACTGCTTTTAGAACATTTATTGTTAAACCATACATAAGGGGATTTCTGATTTGCAGAGCATAATTTAATCTACTTAGAAATAACAACAAAATGAAGAGAAGGTATTAAATCTTCAATAAATGTAAGTTTACAGAAATTCTATTCCTGATTGCTATGTGTACTATTTACAGCAAATTCACAAATTATTTCCTTCAGATTAATCTGAGTAGTGGATATACAATAAAAATAAGTAAATGAGCAGAGAAGTAATAGTATATTGTATACCTGTACTCAAGCAGAAAAAAAAATGTATATATATGATTCAGTAATATTTGGTAAAAGTTAATGAAAATATTTCTCTTATGAATCCAAATAAGTCCAAGAAAATGTACAATAATGTACCCTAAGGGATGCCAGGATAGCACACCTGGTTGAGCACCTGCCTTGCAACCGCGAGGTTCGGGGATTGAATCCCAGCCCCGGCCCATGCAAACCCATATGCTGAACTGCTGTGCAACTGGTAACCACCAGGATGGACAGCAAAGGTGCTCACTTCCCATGTGGGAGGCCCCAGTCGGTTCCCACCCCACGTGGCTCCACATCCACCTGTGTGGAATGAAACCATGTCACAATTGATGATGTACAACTATGGAGACTGCTCTGGGCCCTCCCCCCTTCTCTCTCTCTCTCTCACCTTCTCTCAAACAATAAAATAAATCTTAAAAAATAAAGATAAAGTACCCTCAGTATGTGTTTATTTTTACTCCAGAATGCGATATTGATATGTCAGAATAAGTGTCAAGAGTTTTTTATTTCACTGCCTTGAAATCATGTAGAATAAGGAAGTGAAGTGCAGATGAGTCACGAGAGTAGGTCTTTGTTGGTACTTAGAGGGCTTTGCAGCAAATCAGTATATCTTTACATGCTGTTTATAAGTTTGGAACATTCTAATCCTAAAACAGATAGGGGTTGGAACTTCGCCATGAGATTGTCACCTGAATGAAATAAAAAATGTTGGTATTTCTTGCCAATGCCAAAGAGCCATTTATTTTTTACAATTATCCAGAAAGGAAGCATCAAGTTCATCAGAAGAAAAATTTTCAGCATTCCAATTTCTCCCCCAAGGAATTATCTGAATCTAAATATTGTAACATAGGCCCAAATTCCTCTGTTTCTAATGCCACATGTCACCCTCGACACAAGGTTATTCAACCTGGAGCATTATTGACATTTGGAGTTGAACGTAATTCTTCATTGTGGGTGGGGGTTGTCCTCTGCATTGTAAGATGTTTAGCAGCATTTCCCACTTCTATCCACTAGATGCCAGTAGCACCAACCCCAACCAGGGGTGGCGAACCTTTTGGCGATTGAGTGCCAAAGTTTATGAAATAGGAGTATACTCGCTTGACTCGCGTGCCAACCCATCGAGTGAGATAGAGGTATCGATTATTTTTATGTCTATAAGAGCATAAACAATAATTTTTTAAATGATATTCACAGTTCCGCATGCCGAAATAATTGCTCCGCATGCCACTTTGGGCACACGTGCCACAGGTTCGCCACCCCGGCCACTGTGACAGCCACAAATCTCTCCAGATATTCCCAGATGTCTCCTCTGGGAGTTGTGGGGCAGGGTGGGCAAAATGGTTGAGGGTCACTGCCCTCAACAGAAATACATGCAAGACAAAGGACACAAAGCTGTGACTATGGGAGGCTTCATGGACAAATTTTGAATTGTCCTTTTCTTTGGTACTCAGAAATAGTCTTATTCCTAGGTCAAAGCACCAACATTATTTTGAGGATACATAAGCAATATGTCTTTCTTTTGTAAAGTGGGAGAAAAATTATTGTGAAAGGGAAGGTGAGGATAGGGTACTGTGACAGCAGTCATAAGCACATCACTTCAAAAAATAAAACTGTTTTAAAACAAGCACTTGATTAAGCACATCACTTTGAAATGTGTGTCCATGGATGTTAGAGGTCTAGATTGCTTTAAAACTTTCTGTACCTATGTACCCATTGGGGAGTTTTCTGATACCCCCAGAAATACAGGAACCCCAGTTTGAAGACTGGGAAGTGGTACAAACACTGATACAAACACAGGGCCATGGTGGATAAAGCAGAGCAAATAAATTCTATATGCAAGGCAGAAACCTCCGATTTTTTCTGTAAGTTGAAACAAAGAAGTATCAATTTTCTAAAGTTCGACCAGTTCCATATCCTGAATGTTTAGAGAGGTTTGACACATTTTATCTATCTCACGTATCAGAGTGATTTCTTCCTTAATATTAAGTGGAATGTGAAAGCAACCTCGGGGTTTAGAAACTTAAATCTTGTGGATTGTTACAACAGTCCAATGAATATTATTAGTGTATCCTTGAATTTCCATAGAAAAACATCAGTTGTGTTATTAACCAGAATTAAGTATTTTACAGTAATCTTAGCAGAAGGTAACACAAGGACTATTAGAAATGTCTGCTCCTCCCCTTGTGTTTATAATTGTCCACCCAGTCATGAGAGTCATTTAAAGTGTGAGACATCTGAGAGCTGAAACAATATAGGTGCAGCAACAATTCAGGCAGAAGACACCAGTCTTAAGGCCCAAAGTCAATGAGAGACATTAGAAATTTACATTATGTTAATATAAAAGAAAAGTATAATCAACATTGATATTAAGAATTTGTCTACAAGACAAATCTTGTACAAAAATCTGCAGCATTCTTATATGCAAACAATGAAACTGCAGAAAAAGAAACAAGAGAAATTATACCTGTTGCAATCAAAACAAAAAGAATAAAATACTTAGAGATAAACTTAACAAAGAATGTGATGGACTTATACATGGAAAACTATAAGACACTATTAAAAGAAATTGAAGAAAATACAAAGAAATGGAAAGATATTCCATGTTCATGGATTGAAAGAGTCAACATAGTGAAAATGGCCATATTACCCAAAGCAATATACAGATTTAATGCAATTCCAATAAAAATCCCACAGACATTCTTTCGAGAAATAGATTAAAAAATTATCAGATGCATATGGAACCACAAAAGACCCCAAATCACCAAAACAATCCTCCAAAAAACAAATAAGGCTGGAGGCATCACACTCCCTGACTTCAGTCTATACTACAAAGTGTCAATAATCAAAACAGCTTGGTATTGGCAGAAAAATAGACATACAGAACAATGGAACAGAATCGAAAACCCAGAAAAAAACTCACAAACATATGGACAGATAATTTTTGACAAAGGAGGAAAAAATATACAATGGAGAAAAGAAAGCCTCTTCAGTAAATGGTGCTGGGAAAATTGGAAAACCACATGCAAAAGAATGAATCTGGATTGTGAACTGTCACCATATACCAAAATTAACTCAAAGTGAATTAAAGACCTCCACGTTAGACCACAAACAAAAAAAAAAGTGCATAGAAGAAAGCATCGGTACTAAACTTACCAACCTTGAGTTCAGAGAGCACTTTATAAACTTGACCCCAAAGGCAAGGGAAGTAAAAGCAAAAATAAACAAATGGGATTATATCAAACTAAAAATCTTCTATACAGCAAAGAACACCATCAACAAAGTAAAAAAGAAAACCGACCGAATGGGAGAATATATTTGCAAACAATGCCTCTGATCAGGGGCTAATATCTAAAATATATAAAGAACTCCAAAAAGAAAAAAAAAAAAGAATTCATACAACTCAACAACAACAAAAAAACAAACGATCCAATTAAAAAATGGGTAGAAGACCTAAATAGACACTTCTCCCCCGAAGACATACAAACAGACACATGAAAAAATGCTCCACATCACTAGCAATTAGGGACATGCAAATTAAAACCACAATGAGATACCACTTCACACCTGTTAGAATGGCTATAATCAACAAGACAAGGGATAACAAGTGCTGGAGAGGCTGTGGACAAAAAGGAACCCTCATACACTGCTGGTGGGAATGTAAATTGGTACAACCACTATGGAAGGCAGTGTGGAGATTCCTCAAAAAATTAGAAATGTAATTGCCATATGACCCAGCAACCCCTCTCCTGGGTATCTACCCAAAAAACCTGAAAACCTTAATTTGCAAAGATATATGTACCCCAATGTTCATCGCAGCACTGTTCACAGTGGCCAAATCATGGAAACAACCAAAGTGTCCTTCGATAGATGACTGGATAAAGAAGTTGTGGTACATTTACACAATGGAATCTTACTCAGAAATAAGAAAAGATGAAATATAGCAATTTGTGACAACATGGATGAACATTGAAAACATCTTATTCAGCGAAATAAGTCAGACTGAAAAAATTAAGAAACATATGACCTCACTTATAGGTGGAATATAAAACTGAAAGTAACAAAGAAACAAAAACTCATGAACACAGTCAGTGGTTTGGTGGTTGCCTAAGGGTGGGGCGGTGAAGGGGGAGGGCTTGGGGAGCATGGGGAAGGGACATTGAATGTATAAATAAATAAATAAATAAATAAATAAATAATGCATTTAGGCGAAAAGAATTTGTTGAGAAATATAATACCTTAACTTTTGCCATATACTATAAGTGGAGTAACTTGAGGATTGCACATCATTTGCAATACTGGGTGTTTAAGTTGTATTTCAATTTGTTTGACCACCCATGACTACATTTACGCACTCCTAGACATTAGGGAATAAAAATGTAGTTTGTTATGTAAGGTAAGTGGATGAAATTCAGGACATTCCATTTAATCTGGCATTTCAATTCTAAAAGATGGGGACTACCAAAACTTGCAACAAATTGCCCAATAGGTAAATGGATAAACAAACTGATATATTCATACAATGAAATAGTCAGCAATCTTTAAAAATGTGCTACCAAGCCATGAAAAGATATGAAGGAAACTTAAACGCAAGTTGCTAAGTGAAAGAAATCATTTGAAAAGGCTGTACGTACTGTATAATTGCACCTATATGACATTCTAGAAAAGACAAAACTATGGAGACAGTAAAAAGCAGTGATTGTCTGGGTTCACAGGGGAAGAGGGAGGCAGGGATGAATAGATGCAACTCAGGGCATTTTTAGGACAAAGAAACTATTCTGTATGGTCCTGTAATGTGAATGCATGTCATTATACATTTGTTAAAACCCACAGAATAGACAACACACAGAGCGAACCCTAATATAAACTATGGACTTCAGCTAATAAATGTATCAGGACTCATCAATAGAAACAAATGTACTGCACTAGGTGCAAGATGCTATTAATAGAGGAAACTGAGGGAAGGGGAGGGAAGGAGGAATGAGGGCCATATGAGAATTCTGCTCCTCTCAATTTTCCATAAACCCAATAGATATTTGCTTTTAAAGTATCTATTTTTTAGGGAAGCTGGGATGGCTCAGTGGGTTAAGTGCTCACTTTGCAGCCCTGGGGACTGAGGATTGAATCCCGGCCCCAACCCGAGTGGACCCATATGCTGAACTGGGGAGTGCCCCCAGTTCAGTTCTCACCAGGGTAAGACCCCGGCCCAGTTCCTGCCCTGTGCAACCCCGCGCCCACCTGTGGAATGAAACTATGTGGAAAAACTAATGATGTGCAAACTATGGAGACTGTTCTGGGCCCTCCCCCTTCTGTGTGTGTGTGTGTGTGTGTGTGTGTGTGTGTGTGTGTCTCTGTCAAAAACAATAAAAATAAATCTTAAAAAAATATCTATTTTTTAAATGGAGGTATGGTTTTGTATAGACAAATGTAATGATATTATTTTTCAAATACATGGTGAAATCAGAGAGACATTTTAAACTCAAAATACACAAAGCAATTTAGTTTATGGAAGTGTTTACCCAGATCAGGAATATTAAATAAAGTCAGATTAAAATTAATTTTTTTGAATTTATTCTATTGAGTAATCCTCTAGTACTAGTTTAACTTCTTTGTGCAGAAGGATTTTTTGTCTTTTTATGACCACTAATGAATAGTCTATAGTCAAGTTGTATATCTTTGATTTTTATTTTATAACATAGCAGAGACACTGAGACCATTAAACCAGAATTATATTGTCCCCATGATCATACAAAAATGTTTTAGAGACAAAGTATATTAGAAAACAAGGCACTATGTAAGCATTAATAATATTTATATGTAAGTTTGTACTTTATTTTATATTTGTCAGAGTACAATATTTACTTTTGAACCAAGATTTCATAATAAATATATACTTTTTTAACTTAAAAAGCACTGTTTCCAAGTAGAAAATCATTAAAAGATTCTGTCCTGTGAAGGCTAACGTCTTTAACTTCCTTAACCTGATTGTGTAATTACAGATTGGAATTTTCCTCTACATTCTCTTACGCACGAAATGCAGTGGAACCAGGTTCGTAGATCTTGTCCTTTGATTTTATCCCAACCTGGACTTTTTCTTAAATGCTTTGAACATTTAAATCATTAGGAATCTTGGTTTAATTTGTTTTATCCCCCTGTCGTGGATTCACGTAAATCAATAATAATCTCTTGAAATCAATAAGAGCAGGAGCTCTGTTGAACACGAGAGACGTTGGTTTTTATTTTCTAATATCCTTCAGACGAGGATCTCATCCTAAATTAGGGGCAGTTTCCAAAGGAGGTGCCTTTCCTTTGCTATGCACAGTATACTCACACCAGTCCTCAAGAAACAAGCAGCAAACTCCAGGCCTTAAAATTTCTTTCTCTAAAGACACACAAGCTGACCTGTGTTTCCTCCAGTGGAAACTACACGCCTGGTCATCTCCCCAGGGCCCTTCTATCAAGAAATGGGCAGCTTCTGTACCCAAACAGCCCCAGTTTGGGGTGCTGGGTCCTCTTGGATCCCTCACTTCTCAACCCATGTTTTTACACAGGACAGGAAACAATTCCCATATCAAACAATGGAAGAAATAATTAGGTTCTTGGGAAAGTTGAAAATTATTTAACAACTCCTTTCCAAGAAGAAAATAATGTGTATATTAGAAAAGAAAACACAATCCTATGACTTCCCTAAGCTTCTCCATCACCAAGCACCCCCCCCACACACACCACCTACCTTTTCTCCAAAGGGCAACAACTGTACAGTAATGCAGAAAAAGCAACTGGCTCAGGCTGTAGGTTCTGCTCCTCACTAGTTCCCATAGTTCTTCCCAGTTCTCTATCAGCATGGGAAAACTGATGACCCATACATGACTTCTGTTCTCATAAGCAAGGCACCTCACTAGAGTCTAAAAACGAGGCCCTTTGCCAGTTGTGGGCCACCATTTTGGCTTGAAATTTTCCAGCAACGAATTCAAAAATGTGTTAATAGTGGCTATCCTATAAAACAAATCTAAAAAATAACTAACATGGTAATGAGACCAGAAATATATGTCTTATATCCCTAAAAAAAAAAGTAATTAAATGAATAACATCCCAGCAATATTGTTTTAGAAAACTCTATTATAGAGTTTCCCAGGCCTGTTTCTTATGGGATGGCTCTATATAGGTAAATATCATCAAACCAAATGGTAATCCTGTAACAAAAATTCTACAGAGAGCCAACACATTACAGAATTAGTGCTACAATAGAAAAAATACAAAATAATCCACAAAAACTAAGTGATTAATTCTTACTGATATGAGTAGGTTAAGAAAAACTTCCTGGAGAGAGAGAAACGTCTGAATGGAATTTTGATAGCTATAACTTGAAATTTCCAAGTAGGCAGAAGAAGGGAGACAGTCTAGACAGAGAAACTCATCTGAATGTAAAGGCAGGGAGCTGTGAATCAGCATGTTTGGGGTTTGTTTGTTTGTTTTTTTGGGGGGGGGTTGTTTGTTTCTTTGTTTTGTTTTTTACAAAGAGCTATAATCAGATCAGCTTACTGGAGAAAAAGTGAAATCGGGAGAAGTGGGAGGTGAGTAGTGGCGAAATCAAGCAATGCCTCATATGCTATGTTAGAGACTTGACATTTATTATAAAGCAAGTAAAATTACTATCTGGAGCCATCAGAAATAGTAATGAGCATGAGACAATATACTTAAGGCTTCGTTGGAGGTTGTTACTAAGTATTGAACAATATCATAAAGGGGTCAAGAGAGAGGTAAGACTCTAGGGTGAGTCGGAAGTTTCTGGTTCAGGGCAGACATGACAGGAAGTCAGTAAAATCTATTGGCCTATCTTTAAAAGTATCTTTTACCCACACATGACTCTGTGACATCATGCATTGGCCATGAGAAAATATCAGTATACTGAATTATGCATATATTTTAAATGTTAACATCATAAAATATTTAAAAACTGCATTCGTTAATATTGCCTCTGATCTTGTCAAAATAAGTTTTTAAGTATCACACAGTAACAGATACAAGCTTTCCAAAATTCTGATTTTCACTTGAAAGCCTAAATTTCATCATTGGCAACAGATACAATCAGTTGTTTTCCTTGAAGTGACAGTCTCTTTACGTTCAATTTTAAGAAAATGCCTGCCAAACATCCAAGTCTGAATACGTAACCAGTTTTCTGTCAGTTGTTTATTTTTCCAAATGACAAAATGTGTTACAGGAAAACACAAGTGAGTTCCACGTGCCACTCAAAGTGTTTTTCCACCACATTTCAGTATGCAACAGGAGCGTTTTTGGGTACTTCTCATTTCATCATGGAATATTTCTTTAAATGTACTCAAAAGTTGAGATTTAATAAAAATAATTTTTCATGCTTCATCACAGTCATTCTCTAGTGAAACTGAGTGTTTAAAAATGGTGACTATATGGTGGTAACGAATACAATGGCCACTGACACAGTTGGATGCACAGTTGGATGTCATTCCCTTGATTCGTGCTAAGGCATCAGGCATATTACCAACCGTTGTTTTTGCACCATCAGTACAAATGTCAACACAGTTGTTGCAGGAGAATCCATGAGATTCAGAAAAGCTTATACAACACTGGAAATGTTTCAGTGTCCCTGTGTTTGTTGCCAAGCATCCGCATAGAAGACCTTCAACCCTTAGTTGATGCTCATGTCAGATAAGTGTGAGCAAAACAGCATGTCCAGGCACAGCTAGAGGTTCAGTCTTTTGAAAGGCAAAGGTACACATTTTCAGATGAGATTGTAATTCAGTCTTGTGTTTGCAGTTATACCTTTAATTTGACAAGTTACTGTGTCATTGGAAAGTGGCAGTACTATGCTCTCCTATCCTGACTTCTCATCCAACAGACATTCAGCAGTAACTGCATAAGACTATTAGCTTCTCTGCTATTGTGTGAGCTTCTCCGGACAATGCAATATGATAACTCATCCTGTAGAAAGTTTTTAAAGAATTTGTCACATCTGCATATGAAATATTTAATATCATTTTCTCGGAGCCCTGAATATTAGAACCAAAATGATGCTGCAACTTAACTAGAACCAAATTAACTTTTAAAAATGCTATCTTGCATAAGACACAATAAGATATGAGGTCTGACAATTAAGTCTGTGAACATGCCACCATGCACGTACGTTGGAAGCACTGTATAAGTAACTCGGTAAGGTTTCATAGCCTTGATATATCAGTGTCTCACTGCTGTGCTCTTGTCAATATGTGGCAGTGTCTTGCTGAGTGGTGCTCATTATTGTTGTTGCGTGTTTTTGTGTGCTGTCATGAGAATGTCGAAGCTTGAGTTTGCCAAGACCTTTTGAAGAGGCAATATGATGTTTTGGGCTGTGTTATCACTGGTGATGAAACGTTGGGTACCAATATGATCCTGAAACAAAGTGTCAAAGTGCACAATGAAAGTCAGACAATTCTCCATGACCAAAAATGTTCCATCAGTCCAAATCGAGTCAAAACAATGTTGCTAACCTTTTATATATATATATATATATCAGAGGGATTGTTCATTATGAATTTGTACCAACTGGACAAACAGTCAACCAAGTTGACTAATTGGAAGTGCTGAGAAGGCTGCATTTTTATAGACAAAAATGACCTGAACTTTTTGCCAACAACTTATGGTTCTTGCATCACGACAATGCACCAGCTCACATGGCACTGTCTGTGAGGGAGTTTTAAGCCAGTAAACAAATAACTGTATTGGAACAACCTCCCTACTCACCTGATCTGACTCACAATTACTATTTTCTTTACCTGAAGATAAAGTAAATATTAAGAGGAAGACATTTTTACAACATTCAAAACATCAAGGGTAATATGATGATGGCTCTGGTGGCCATTCCAGAAAAAGAATTCCAAAATTGCTTTGAAGGGTGATCTAGGTGCTCCAAGGGGAGTACTTCAAAGGTGATGGTAGTGATATTCAGCAATGAGGTATGTAGCCCTTTTTCTAGGGTGAGTTTAGGAACTTAATTGTCAGACCTCATAAATTATTAACATCTATAAAGTTGAAGGAAAGATAGCTTTCAACATTTTTCTCAAGTTTCAAGTTTTTTTGTGTGGTTTTTTTTTTAGTGGTGATGTTTCTGCTTTTTTAAGTTTTTTTTTAATATTATTATATTTTATTGTTAAATTTAATGGGGTGACATTGGTTGGTAACAATCAGACAGTTTCCCAATGGACAACTCCACATCACATAACCCATGCATCGCATTATGTGCCCAGCTCCCAGAATCAGGTCC
>PVKE010005633.1:0-27355 GCA_004027555.1 Craseonycteris thonglongyai
TTCAGTGCATATTTATTTCTATTTTACTTTTGACAGATAGAGAGAGAGACAGAGACAGAGACAGTTAGAGAACCGAACTGTGGGAACTCCCCAGTTCAGCATGTGGGTCCTGCCTGGGCCGGAGCCGGGACTCGATCCCCGGTCCTCGTGGCCTCAAAGCGAGCGCTCAACCCGCTGAGCCGTCCCGGCTTTCCCCCTAAAATTCTTAATAAATAGTTCTTGAGGGGTTTTTTTTGTTTTCTTTTTAAGCCTAGAAGGAACCTGAGATTCTGTTTTGCTCTAGCTTAGTGATTTTATAATTTTATAAATTTGGGATATTAGACCCTGAGAGATTGTGTCCTGCCCAAAATCATACAACTTTATGGGGAGATTATGACTAGAATTCAGGGCACACCCTGTGTAATCAGCCTAACTCTCTTTCTATTCTGTTACCTGGTATTTCATTATCATAAATAATGCTAATCTGTTCTCAAGGTACACCCAGTTGATTTTACTAATCATTTGACATTTGCCTGTATTGAAAATATTTTAAAAAGTGGATACTGAGGTAAGGAAATCACTGCATGGGCATTAGGGTTTATTTAATTTCCTTATATGAATGGTGCAGTATCTGAGCTGGTGCAGTTATAAACCCAGGACAGCTCTGTTTTCCATTTATTTATTTGCTTGTTTGTTTTTTACAGTTGTCATTTGTAATAAAAATTTTTTCAGAGTATAATTGTGAGAGTAAGTGTTGAATTAAAAGGTGTAATCAGTGTATTTACAGTTGTACAAAATAAGTAGGAGAGTGACAAGAAAGACTAAGTCTGTACCTAACTACATATGTGACCTAGGGCAAATCACACTCTTTCTGCTCCCAACTTTATTAGAATCCTTCCAGAGTTCGGCCCAGGACAACTGTATCTGTTTTTTAATATTTGTTAATGAGGGGATGCCTGGATAGCTCAGCAGTTTGATTGTTTGCCTTGCAACCATGAGGTCTGTGGATTGAATCCTGGCCCTGGCCCATGCAACCCCATATGCTGAACTGCAGCACAACTGGTAACCACTGGGATGGTGGCAAAGGTTCTCTCCTCCCATGTGGGAGGCCCCCACTTTGGTTTCCACCCCACAAAGCCCCACATCCACTGGTGTGGAATAAAACTATGTCACAACTAATGATGTACAACTATGGAGACTGCTCTGGGCACCCTCCTTCTCTCTCTCTCTCTCTCTCTCTCACCTTCCCTCAAAAAATAAAATCTTTTTTTTAAATTGAAGAGTGACATACATAATGCAAAGTCCACAAATCATAAGGATAATCAATTATAAAATAAACACCCTAGAGTAAGCACAACTGATGTATTTTTTTTTAAGATTTATTTTATCATTTGAGAGAAAGTGAAGGTAGGGAGGGCCCAGAGCAGTCTCCATAGCTTTACATCATTGGTTTTGATATAGTTTCATTCCACACAGGTGGATGTGGGGCTGCTTGGGGCGGGAACCAAACCCAGGGCCTTCCACATGGGAGGTGAGAATCTTCACCGCCGAGCCGTCTCAGCAGTTACCGGTTGCATTGCAGTTCAGCATAAGGGCTTGCACAGGCCGGGGCAGGGAATTGAACCCCAGACCTCATGATTGTGAGGCAAGTGCTCAGCCATTGATTTCTGCCAGGTGTATTTTTATTTTTGATTTATTTATTATTTATTTCTTTTATTGGTTTTTTGAGAGACAGACAGACAGAGAGAGAGAGAAGGGGAAGGGCCCAGAGCAGTCTCCATAGTTGGCAACATAAGGTTTTCCATATAGTTTCACTCCACAGGTGGGCACAGGGCTGCACAGGGCAGAAACTGAGCCAGGAGCCTCCCACATAGGCCCTGGCAAGAACTGAAGTAGGGGCACACCCCAGTTCAGCATATGGGTCCATCTGGGCCAGAGCTGGGATTCGATCCCCGGTCTCCGGGGCTGCAAAACAAGCGCTTAACCTGCTGAGTATTCCCAGCTTCCCCCCAGGTGTATTTTTTAAAATCTTCCTTTCTGATTATAAGCTTTCGTTGTTAAAAAGTAAAAAACAAAACAATTCCTGGACTTGAGACTGTATATAATCTCATGTCTTCTACAACTCTAGAGTGAAGTCAGCAGAAATAGTAGTAGAGAGAATGAATTTGGGCAGTCACAAAATTTTTACTTTGAATAGGTTTATCAGACCAATATATTTAGTCTTTTCTTCTGATGTGTCTCTTTTTCCTCTTTGCCCTTTTCCTTTTCTGTTTAGGTCCTGGATGGAATGGAGAGGGTTCCTTCTGAACCTCTAACTGTCTTTTCTGAGAGTGGTCAGAGAGTTCTTAAACAGGTCTGTTGGTTCTATAGAACACAAATGCAAGTTTGATTCATTAAAAAACTCGGTTTCTACTTAACAAATGATTGAATTAGAAATAGACTTTACTTTTAAAAAAAGAAGCCATTTTGATCTCAATGTCTATAGAATATTTTACTTTGGTAAGCTTCATTTGGCCTGTGGATTGGACCCAAAGTGATTTAATTAAGATCTGTTTAATAGAAAAGCAGTTGAGTCATGTTTTTTATCAGTTATGTTGGATATATGTAATGTGGATGAATTCTTTATTGGTTAGTGGAAAGTACCAAAAAAAGATGAAAAGGTCAATATCTCAGTTGCCCGTGGTTCTGGAGGGGACGAAGGCATGGAAAAATCCAAGAAGGAAAATATTTATTTGGCCTTCTTTCTGCTATTCTCAGAATTCATAACATTGAAAAAAAAAAAAATCAAACCTACCTTGCAAGTCTCTGATTCAGAAAAGGGCAAGCGTATATAATTTTTTTATTGTTTTCATTCATCTGTATACCTCTCTTAGCACCATTAATAAACTTCATACAGTCAACTCTCTGTTAACTGGTACTCAAGCATCTGGCACTCTCAAGCATCTGGCAGAAATATCAAAGAAATAATACTGTATTTATTGGCATGAGTGCCGATTAACTGAGAGTCTACTGTAATTACTCAGGCAGATAAAAACTAGCTCCATGATTTCCCAAACTTGTCTTCACCATCAAATTACCGGTGGAGGTTAGCAAACTATTGATGCCTTTGTCTCCCCACACTCCACCCCACACTCCCCCATTTGCGATTTAATTGGTCTTGGGGCCTGGGCTTTGTAATTTTTTTATTTTTATTTAAAAATACTTTATTGTTAAAACATGCTACTATCATCTGAGTCTTCAGTGAGTCATATCATCTTGCTGCTTTGTAATTTTTAAAAGATGCTTAGGTGATTCTAATGTGCAGATAAGTTTGGGTACCCCTCTTCTAGCTGGTTAAAACAAATCTGGCTACTATGCAACTTGTAACTTTATTTTTATATAAATATTTAGATAAATAATAAGGATGTAAATATTTTGATTTAAGAATCCTGCACTGTAAACCTAAGTTCTTACTATAACGTTAGCACTGTAAAAGCAAGTACTGTGTCTATAATTTTTTCACCATTCTATCTTTAGCATTTAGAACAATATCTGGCATATTTTGCTTATGTAAATATTTTTGAATGAGTGAAATGAGCTGAGAGTATGCTTTTACCTAATATTCAAGTGGTCTGAGATACAGAGTGGGGTTGTGGTGAAGAGCCTACCTAGCCTTCAGAATCTGACTGCCTGGGCTCAAATCATGGCTTTGTCATTTACTAACTAGCTGTATGACCATAAGCAAGTTTCTTCTCTGTGCCTGTTTCCTCATTTGTAAAATGGTGGTTATGGGATCTTTTTCATAGGGCTGTTGGGGGACTAATTGAGTTAATACAAAGTGCTCAGAACAGTGCCTGATACATAATAATGTTCTGTAAGTTTTAGCTACTGTAGAATTAAAACTGGATTCTATGCTATTTGGGTAATTTATCTATATAGATTACTGTTTGAGGACTAAGGTCGAACAATGGAATCAGCTGCGTTAGATGTAATTAAAGAAAGCTTGACAAAGAAGGTGTTTTGTTTTTGTCAACCTAATGAGATATAATTTACATATAGCATAGTACGTCCATTTTAAAATGAAATGTTTTGATGAGTTTTGACAATATGTGTATTAGTTTATAGTATTTATTATGAAACAGCCACCACAACCAAGATAAGAAAGTTGCCATCTCCTCAAAAAGTTTCTTATATTGCTCTGCAATCTGTCTCTCCCAGAGCCCCCCGACCTATATTGCTCAACCTATATTGTTTTGCACTTTCTAGAATTTTATATAAATGCATTCATAGATTATATTCTTTATTGTGTTTAACTTCTTTCATTCAGTATAATGATTTTGATATTTATCCACGTTGTTGCATGTACCAGTAGTTCATTACTTTTTAATGCCTAGTATTGTTTTGTTGTATGGATATAACATGTTTGTTTACCCATTCACCTGAGATGGACATTTGAGTTGTTTCCAGTTTTCAACATGGTTTCATTTCACACAGGTGGGCAGTGGCCTTGCAGGGCGGGAACTGGGCTGGGAACCTTCCACATGAGAGGCTTCCCCTTCGAGCCAAGGGCCAAACAGGGTGGTGGGGAGGGAAGAACCAAACTGGTATATATCCCTGAGTTTTGCTTCTATACTCTTTAAATGCTTATTGATGAGTGGTTTAAGATCTCAGGAAAAAGGTATTCTTTGTAGATTTAAAGAAAACTCTAGTTTAACATTGCTTGAAAGTGTCTAAGTTGACTTGATAACTTGTGAGATTTACATTAACTTCTGTTGCAAAAACATATCACCTCTGTGATTTCTATATAATATTGTAACTTCATTATTTTTTCTTTTCCATTTTTAGACTTTTTATTTGGCTACTACCTTGAAATAAGGCCCTAAAAATGCCAACATTTTTGGATGTAGAAGACGACCTGGATAAATGACAAAAATTAAGAAAGACATTTTGGTAAGTGAAACTTATGTGAGAGAGTAGATATGGCTCACCGTAATTCCAAGCGATGGAATGACTCTACCAAAGTTATATAGCAAGTAAAAAACTCTGTTTTAGGGGAAGCCGTGATGGCTCAGCGGGTTAAGCGCTGGCTTTGCAGCCTCGGGGACTGAGAATCGAATCCTGGCCCTGGCCCGTGCGGACCCATATGCTGAACTGGGGTGTACTTCCCATGCAGGAGGTCCTCAGTTTGGTTCTTGCCCCCCGGTTTAACCCCTGGCTTGAGGGGGCATACCTCCCATGCAGGAGGCCCCCAGCCCAGTTCCTGCTCTGTGGTGGCCCCCGCCCACCTGTGTGGAATGAAGCCATGTGAAAAACTGATGACTACAACTATGGAGACTGCTCTGGGCCCTCCCCCTTCTCTCTGTCTCTCTGTCTGTCTGTCTGTCTCTCTATCTCTGTCAAAAACAATAAAATAATCTTTAAAAAAAATGTGTTTTCTTCATCATCTAGTGTTTTGCCAAAGGAGAAGATAATCCTTCAGCCCATTATGGAAGATAGCATATTTCATGAAGCCAAAATTCACTAAGTTTGAGTACCTTTTGTTCTTCTGGGGTTAAAACCTTGCTTGCTCTCTTTTCCTTGGGACATCCACAGATCTCGCAAAAGGCACATCATAACATTTAAGTGCATTTTAAATATCTGGTCTCCTCCAGCACTACACCAAACCCAGCATAGTTCACTCAGGCCCAGTGCTGCACTAGTCAGTCACATATGAGCAGGTCATACCTGGATTGTCAGACTTAGTTAGAAATTGAAAACCAATGGCTTCTGTGCCTATGCAGCTGCAGTGTATTTCATTTGGCTCATAAAGTAGTTTCCAAAAATCTAAATCTATTTTAAAATCTGGAGATTTAACTAAATATATGGATTTTAGTCTTTTCTTAAAATTCAGACTATTCTTTCTGGACCTGCACAACTCCTCCCACCCCTCCAAAAAGAAAATAATAAGCTGGAGCAAAGTTGCAGCTGCTCCAATTGCCCAATTCATACATAACAGTATGTGCAAATGCATTTAATATCCAATATTTTCTTGTTTATTTCACCTGCCTGACCTCTATAGGTATTTGAGTTTCTGATATCTGATATAAATAATAGTGTCTTGTCTTTTGCTCAGATAATCTGAATAGCCTATGACAATATTTTACCCATTATTCAGCTCCTTGTAACCAGGTAAAAAATATGAAAAAAAAGGACTGGTACAGGTAACTGAATATATATGATATATAAATTTGTAGATATATATTTAAATATACTTACATATTTTTAATCCTACTGTTGCTGGTATACTTGTTTCCCACCCCCCCTTTTTTTGGTAAACTTTTTATTATGAACAATTTAATTATACATAAAATGTATGATTAGTAGTATAAGAACTACTTTATATATCTATCACCTACATTTAAACACTATGAACATTTTGCCATATTTGTTTAATGTATTTTAAAGTAAATTACAGATATCATTAAATTTCACCTCTAAATACATAAGTATGCAACTCTCAAGAAATAAGACGTTTTCTTGAAGATGGCGCCAAAAGCGGAGAAGGAAGCCTCTGCCCCTCCCAAAGGCTAAGCCAAAGCAAAGGCTTTGAAGGCAAAGAAAGCAATGCTGAAAGGCATCCATAACCATAAAAAAAAGAAAGTCTGCATGTCACCCATCTTCTGAAGGCCAAAGACACTTTGGCTCCAAAGGTAGTCCAGATATCCTTGGAAGAGGGCCCCCAGGAGAAACAAGCTTGACCACCATGCCATCAAGTTCCCCCTAACTATTGATTCAGCCGTGAAGAAGATAGAAGACAACAATACACTTGTGTTCATTGTGGATGTCAAGGCCAACAAATACCAGATTGAACAGGTTGTGAAGAAGCTCAGTGACATTGATGTGGCCAAGGTCAACACCCTGATCAGGCCTAATGGAGAGAAGAAGGCATATGTTCAACTGCCTCCTAACTATGATCCTTTGGATGTTGCCAACAAAATTGGGATGCCAAAACAAAATCTGGAGATGCCAGGATAGGTCAGCAGTTGAGTGCTTGCCTCACAATCATGAGGTCTGGGGTTCAGTTCCTGGCCCCAGCTCGTGCAACCCCATATGCTGAACTGCAGCACAACTAACTGGTAACCCCTGAGATGGTGTAGCAATGAAGTTTTTCTCTTATGCAGGAGGCCTTTGCTTGGGTTCCCGCTCCCTACAGCCTCACATCCACCTGTGTGAAATGAAACCATATTGCAACTAATGATGTACAACTATGGAGACTACTCTGCCCACCCCCACACCTTCTCTCAAAAAAAAATTTTGGACTCATCTAAACTGAGTCTAGCTGGCTAATTCTAAATATAAAAATTTTCACTATGAAAAAGCAACAAGAGAAACAGTAAGAACTTTGTCCTATATAACCATAAAACTATTATCACACCTAAAAAATTTAGTAATTCCCTAATTATCCTAAAAATGTGCTTTATATCTATTTTTAAACCACGATCCAGTAAAGGACCATACACTGCATTGATTTTTAAGTTTCTAAAAATCTCTTTTAATAATGTAGAATAATTTTACCTACCTTTTTTTTTTCTTCTATGACCACTGACTTATTGAAGAAGTCAAGACAGTTGTGCTACAGAAATCCTACACTTTGGGTTTGCCTGATTATGTCTTTGTGGTGGTGTTTAAGTTTTCCTTTGTCTCCTGTTAAAAACTTGTTAGATTCAAGTTAAACATTTTTGGAAAGACTATTTTATAGGTAATTCTGTATACTTAATATTGTACATAATTTCTTGTTATTTCTCTGTTAATGATGCTAGGGTCATTGTGTTCAGCTAGTGACAGTCAGGTCCTTCCATTGTAAAGGCAGTAAATCTGGGGTGATAATTTGATATCATGTGAATATCCAGTTCTCTGTCAATTTTTCACATTTATCCTTTTTTTTTTTTTTTTTTTACATTTATCCTTTTTAATGACTGTTGCCTGAATTATTTTATTAAGGACTGCAAAATTGTGGGTTTTCTAATGATATCATTCTTTTTACATTTAAGTTAGCATTCTGTAATAAAGAGCTTTCCTACCTTCGAAAGGTCTAATAAATAATATGCTTGCTTGCTTTTTTAGATTCTCCTGAGTATCACATCTGTTTGTAGATTCCTTGTTTTTTGTTTTTAATTTCTTTTTTTAATTTTTATTGTTTTGACAGAGAGAGAGAGAGAGAGAGAGAGAGATACAGAGACAGAGAGAGAACAGCACATGGGTCCGCACGGACCGGGGCTGGGATTTGATCCTCAGTCCCCGGCGCTGCAAAGTGAGCGCTTAACCCACTGAGCCATCCCGGCTTCCCCCCCCCCCCTTTTTTTTAAAGATTTATTTTTTATTGTTTTTGACAGAGAGACAGAGACAAGAGAGAAGGGGGAGGGCCCAGAACAGTCTCCATAGTTGCACATCATTGTTTTTTTCTACATAGTTTCATCTCACAGGTGGGCGCAGGGCTGCACAGGGCAGGAACTGGGCTGAGAACCGGGGTGAGAACCAAACTGGGGGCACTCTCCAGTTCAGCATATGGGTCCACACAGGCCGGGCCGGGGTTCGATCCTCGGTCCCTGGGGCTGCAAAGCGAGTGCTTAACCCACTGAGCCATCCCAGCTTCCCATAGATTCTTTATAAAAGATCAAAAGAGTCCAAATAAGAAGTGAAATCAGAGTATGTGGGGATAGCTCAGCAGATTGAGCGCTTGCTTTGCAACCTTGAGGTGTGGGGATTGAATCCCGGCCCCAGCTCGTGTAAACCCACAAGCTGAACTGCGGCACAACTGGTAACTGGGATGTCTCAGTGGCGAAGGTTCTCACCTCCCATGCAGAAGGCCTCTGGTTTGGTTTCTGCTCCGTGTGGCCCCACATCCACCTGTGTGGAATGAAACTATGTCACAACTAATGATGTATAACTATGGAGACTGCTCTGGGCCGTCCCCCCTTCTCTGTTTCTCTTACTTTCTCTCAAAAACAACAAAATAAATCTTTAAAAAAAAAAGCGAAATCAATAGGTAATCTGGAAATTTATTATGTAGTTGAGCAAGGTAACTAACTAGTGGTTAATCTTAGCAAATCCTGAGAGGATAGCACATGCTCTTTTGCAATAACTGTAAGTGAGCAAATGAGTTTCAAGATAGAAACTATACGGTAATCTGTTTTCTCTCTCCAAGAGTAGGTCACTAAACTGCATTTCACTTGAAGACTGGTCAACTATTTTGATATAAATTCTTTATTAACAGTTTTTAAATGGATATTATCCCAGTGAAAGAAACTAGATGAAGGGTTTTTTTGTTGTTTTGTTTTTAAGTTTTTTCTAGAGGGAAGGCCAGCAATGTTTTTTTGTAGCCTGCCTTTAAATTTCTTGTTTTGTCAATGTTCATAGTACTATTAACCAGGTAATTCCTGAATTTGAATTAGCTTGCTTATAGTGTCTGCCAGTAGAGGGTTTTCCAGATCTTATACACAACATTCATGGTATGGCCAATAATTACCGCTTTTAGAAGACCATCAAAGTCCAGGTTTTTTCAATTGGTTTCCTTCTTTTTAGTTAAAGATTTTTTGAAATATATATTTTATTTATTTAATTTTGACAGAGAGAGAGAGAGAGAGAGAGATACAGAGACAAAGAGAGAACTGAACTGGGGGAGCTCCCAGTTCAGCACATGGGTCCGCACGGGCTGGGGCCAGGATTCGATCCTCGGTCCCCAGCGCTGCAAAGTGAGAGCCTAACCCACTGAGCCATCCCGGCTTCCCCTAGTTAAAGATTTTTTTAGAAATTGTTTCTTAAATTTTAAATTCTCTTGCAGTTGTCCCAACTTTGGAACAGCTGCTAAATAGCTACAGTTTTTCATGCAGTTTCAGCAATCACTTTTTCCTGATGAGCAGCAGCTTTTGAGCCCTAAAAATCTTTTTAGTTTTGTTTCTTTACCTTTAAAATTCTTTAAAATCTGTAAAATGCTAATGGCAAATGACTAAGGGCACTGGTATTTCTAAAGATTTTTCTGAATGCTATTATTCCTTAACCACCCAAATCACACTGTTCTTTTGTAACAGTCACAGAACCAGACTATAAAGTGTTCTGCTCAAATGTAAAAGTTTTTTCCTATATTTATTTATAACAGATGAATTTTTACCCCTTAGATTTGTTTGTGGAAAGCCTTTGTACTTGAAGTTTAGTGACTACAGTAGACTCTCAGTTAACTGGCACCCATGAGAATAGTATATGCCAGATAAATGTAAGTACACTCTGTTAACTGGAACTCAAGCAACCTCACTCTCAAGCAACATATTTATAAAAGAGAGAAGTTAAACAGTTTTTAAAAGTTGATATAATTTTTTCCATTTATTTAAGTAATATAACCATATTATAGCATATTTAGTTTTCTGTTTCTCTACTGACTTACAGTGTATTTGGAAAATAGGAAAAGAAAATTCACCAGCTATCTTCCCAACCTAGCACAATTACTGTTTGCATTTCAGTGAATTTATTTTTAGTCCTTTCTTTTTCATATTAACAATAAAAAAAAGAAAATAGTTGTAATTATAGTTTATCTAAGGAATGTTTTAAAATTAAAAGATTTGGGGAAGCTGGGATGGCTCAGTGGGTTAAGCGCTCACTTTGCAGCCACGGGGACCGAGGATCAAATCCCAGCCCCGGCCTGTGTGGACCCATATGCTGAACTGGGGAGTGCTCCCAGTTCAGTTCTCACCAGGGTGAGACTCGGCTCATTTCCTGCCCTGTGCAGCCCCGCACCCACCTGTGGAGTGACACTATGTGGAAAAACCAATGATGTGCAACCATGGAGACTGTTCTGGGCCCTCTCCCTTCTCTCTGTCTGTTTCTATATCTCTGTCTCTATCTCTCTCCCTCTCTCTGTGTCAAAAACAATAAAAATAAATCTTTAAACTTAAAAGATTTGTGTGAGGTTCTTATGTTCCCATGCCATGTCTGTTTAACATAAGTGCTAGAAATTAATGTTCATTCATTCATCTTTGGGTTAAGAATGCAATCTTCAGTCCCAGAGCTAATGGAGGAAATGGACACATGGTATGATTTTTAATATGTGCACTCTTTGGTAGGCAGTATAACTGAAAACAGCAGAAAATGTGACTTTTTTTTTTTTTAAGTTTTGTTGTTGTTTTTTTAAAGATTTATTTTTATTGTTTTTGACAGAGAGAGAGAGATACAGAGACAGAGAGAAGGGGGAGGGCCCAGAACAGTCTCCATAGCTGCATATCATCAGTTTTCTACATAGTTTCATTCCACACAGGTGGGCGGGAGCTGCACAGGGCGGGAGCTGCACAGGGCGGGAACTGGGCTGGGGGCCTCCCACATGGGAAGCACACCCCAGTTCAGCATATGGGCCCTCATGGGCCAGGGCCAGGATTCCATCCTTGGTCCCCGGGGCTGTAAAGTGAGCCCTTAACCCACTGAGCCATCCCAGCTTCCCAATATAGAAATTAAAATAATTTATCCTCTGTAATTGCCTAATTTTTGTAGTCCTTATTTCCTGGCAGATAAATTAGTTTTCGCAGATCTACATTGTTGATTATATAATTTTGCATTATGATGCTTTTTCTATCTTCTCTTTTCACAGGTTTTCTTATTGTCCACTTGGCATATGCTTCTGGAATAATATTCACCATGGTTTTAGATGACCTTCCAAACTTAGAAGACATCTATACTTCCTTGTGTTCATCAACAGTAGAAGACTCAGAGATGGATTTTGACTCTGGACTAGAAGATGATGACACAAGAAGTGACAGTATTTTTGAGGATTCTACAATCTTTGTGGCCTTCAAAGGAAATATAGATGATAAAGACTTCAAATGGAAATTGGACACAATATTAGAGAATGTGCCCAATTTGTTACACATGGGTAATTTGCTTTAATTTTTTTTTCTTGTTACTCTTTTTGAAGTGATTGCCCTTTATGGTTATCTTGTGTTTTACAAAGTAAAGCTTTTCCATACTGGGTTGAAAGACAGATTTTAATTGCAAATTTGGAATTTTAGGATTTTTAATAGAAATGTGGTTGTGCTTCTTTTAAGTACATGGAGGAACTGAATATAATAAAGTAACATCGTATCCTTAATCTGCTTTAGAGAAAAGGAGTACTTCTCAAGACCCAAATATAGTTATTGTTTTAACTCTCTGATCTTTTGTTTCCTTACCTTCCTGTAAAAGGTAAGGAAACAAAAGGTTAAACTGGATCTTTAAGGCCCCTTTGAAGCTTACAAAAATTTTTACACTATGGTTCTACTTAAAATGCACTTGAAATTTGTTTTCTTATATTTTAGATCAGAGGTTACTAACCAACAGCCTGCTAAGTCTAGCCTGCAGCCATGTATGATAGCCCACGTTCATTTTTTGCTCTGTTTTGTTTTAATGTTTGCATTTCTTATGCCAGTGCTTTAAAATTTGAGATATTGTACATGCATAAAAATCCAGATTTTGGGTTTTATCTTTAAAAATGGAAAGATCTGATAACTCTGAGCTCTCCCTTTGTCCCAGATGTTGCTGAGTAGCAGCTGCCACTGAAGGCAGCCTCACCTCACTACAGTTTTCATCTGACCTCTTCACATATTTAGGTTACCTACCTGTCTTAGTCTTGTGGGCATTTGTGTTTTGGGACTTTGGTTTAAATGTTCTCCATCTTTTCTTGTTGGCACAAGTATCTAATCGTTTCAGACATAGTGCAAAGCCTAGATTTGGTATATATAAAATCTTGATCTGATCTAGTACTCATGAGCTTTTTTACGTTTTAAGTTTTTTTTCTTTGAGATTTGATATCAGGAGGGAAGCTGTTGTTTTCTTCAAGGGCTTTTTTTACTGTATTACGTAAGGCTTCTTTATAGCTATGGATTAGAGAATTTTATGTGTTAAAGTTGCTGTTATCACCATCATTGTCAAAATATATAATTATAAGGGCCTACTGGGCCTGAAATTGTTAATTGCTCTTAATGCCCACATTTTTTTCTTGGTTTTAAATTGCTAAATCAGTTTATTTATTGCTTTGAGATAAATTACCAAACCCAGACTTAAGGTGTTATCAGATTATATTCTTGGTCCAAAAGTATTTTAAGTCAAATTTTCTCACATATGATGGACTTTTAAAAACACTTTTGATAAAATGCAACTATGTTATAGACAAAGATTTTTCTACAACCGTATCACAAGTACATAATACCATAAGTATATTTGATGATTGACTAGATCATATACAAGATTCCAATACTCTTCAGATTGGGAAGAAGACCTGTTGCACCTGTACTCTGTGGAACCAGGATCCCAGGCTTTCTGCCTTTTGCTGTATAGAGGCATAAGTGTCATGGAAAGAAATTAACCTGAGAATCAGAGCTGGATTTTAATGTAATCTCTGATGCTACTAAGTAGCCACAGGATCCTGCATCAGTCACTTAGCTCACCTTTTAGGGCTTCATTTTCCTCACCTGTAAAATAAACTTGGACTAAATATTACCTAATTCTTTCAAAATTTATTTGATTGTATTATCTCACTTCTCCTAGCCATGGTCTCTTTTTCCTACATTAGAACAAGCAAACTCCATGTCTGGATAAGCTAACTTTAAATATATCTGGTATTGGAGTTGGAGGGAGCTTTAGGCAGCATGTAGGCACTTTTTCCTATCTATCAATATTTTTTATTTTGAGAATAGATATACCTAAATGACCTTTTACTTGATATTGGGATGTATAACTGAATAGAGGATATGTTTAATTTAGCTTGAGTTTTAACAAAAAAAAATATTTTGTCTGGGTTATTGGAAAAAAAGTTTTTTTTATCACTCAACTGGGATTTACTTTCTATCTATAAAGTATAATTACAAACAAAATTGCCTCCTCAATTAGTTAACTTTTATATCTTCTTTTAAAATCATGTCCAGGAGTTTCATTAACTTTTAAGAGTTGCTGAAATGTAATGTTTTCATATCCTAACTGAAGTTTAGTTGTCAAGTTTGTCTTTTTTCTCCTCAGTTTGATGTGCTTCATTGGCAATTCAACTCTTATTTAAAGTAGGTAAAGATTTAAAAATTAAAAACAAAGAATCAAGACTGAAGCCTCCTTAAGTTGAAGCATTTATAAGACATTGGAAGAAATATTTGCTCCCTATCTCTAATTATCTTCCAAAGTGATACTCAGTGAATACTTAAATATGGGTATTAAAATTTTAAATATTTTATTTAAAGAGGTAAAATTGCTTACCCTTTTATAAGTAAATCTATTTTTTCTTTTCCATGCTCGTTCTTTAAATAAGCTACAGATTCCCTATAGTTGGCCTATCTACCAATTGAATTTATATATAGAACTTCACTTAAAATTTGAGACTTAAATGTTCTCAGTGTCTTAGCACATACATTGAACTGAGTCCAGAAGTAGACATTATTTTATTAATTTAAACTTGCCTCTTCCTCTTCTCTCTTACATTTCTTACTCCATCTTAACTGCTTTCCATTTATTCAGTTGCCTACAGTTTATCAGGTCCTGTGCTCAGTTTTTGGCATATGTTATCTCATTTAGCACCAAGAATCTCATGAAGTAGCTTTGTCATGGTTTTAGAAAAGGGTAAGTTTCAGAAAGGTTAAATAACTTGTTCATGGCCACCCAGGTGCTAAGTGGTAAAGCTGGGATTCAATTTGAAGTTTTTCTAATGCTAAAGCCTAAGCTTCTCAGCAATTCCAAGCTGGTGCTCTGCCTTGTTCTTTTACATTTTTGTTGTTTTTTGTTTCTTGTCTTCTGTTGGCTAAAAGATTACTAATATGATTCTCTTTCTTTCACAATCAAGAATCCAGCAAGCTAAAGGTACAGAAGGTGGAGCCCTGGAACAGCGTGCGTGTGACATTCAACATCCCCCGGGAAGCAGCGGAGCGGCTAAGGGTCCTGGCTCAGAGCAACAACCAACAGCTTCGGGATTTGGGGATTCTCTCCGTTCAGATTGAAGGTGCCCATCTTGATCCCAATCATAACAACAGTAAAATGTAGCATGATTTTCTGTGCTGCTTTGTCTGTTTCTCTCCTTTTAAATTTCAGAATGCCTAGTAATTTATGTAACCTTTGCAACACTTTAGGATAAAGAGGGATTGAGGCTCTGGCTAGGTCCTGATGCTTCAGCATCCGTAGCCTCAGACTCCATTCCCTTGACTGATTTTGGCTATCAATCTATCAGACTTTGGCACCTTGACCAGGAACTGATTCACCTTTTAAAGAATATCTAATTTAAATTGCTTATCTACCAAATAAACCTTACTTTTTATTTCTTTATTCATCTAACAGGTTATGAGGCCCTAAACAATTCCTTTACAGTAGTATTCATTTTTCAAGTAGTTGGCCAGAGTGATCTTTAAAAATGAAAGTATGCTACACACACACACACACACATAAAGTTTAAAACCCTGCTGTGGCTTGCTTTTGTCACAGCTTAAAGACAACTCAGTATCATGACCTCGGGCTTTGCATGGTCTAACCTCTACCTTTTTCATCCAGCCTTATCTTATACAACTCTCCTCTTTGCTGTGTGTCCAGTCTTCTTTTGGTTCCTTGAATATGCATTTCTTTCTTCTGCCACAAGTCTTTTGCATTGATGTCTTCTCTATATGGAATATATCCCCTATCATTTCCCTTCCTTTGTCAACACCTACACAGCCTACAAGTATCAGCTTAAATCTTCTCAAGGATGTATTTTTTGAACTCCTTGACTAAAAGTACTTTATTATGTGTGCTCAAAAAAGTCTGCTTTTTCCCCCCTCAGATCATTTATTCCACACTTTAATTAGAGCAACTATTTGATTATTATTTTGTTCCCCTATAGACTGCAAGCTTCAGTAGGGCAGGGACCACATCTTGTTTTGCTCACTGTTGTATCCTTGTTTTCCTGTACATGTTAGGTTCTTTAGTAAATATACATTGAATGAAAGCAAGAGAAACACATGTGTAATAGCACTACTTTGCTTCAGCAC
The DNA here is from genome assembly GCA_004027555.1 of Craseonycteris thonglongyai. Lineage (NCBI taxonomy): Eukaryota > Metazoa > Chordata > Mammalia > Chiroptera > Craseonycteridae > Craseonycteris > Craseonycteris thonglongyai. The sequence continues at coordinate 15,948 of PVKE010005633.1, forward strand.
TCAGAATACAGTGATAGGGGGAAGCCAGGATGGCTCAGTGGGTTAAGCGCTCACTTTGCAGCCTGGGTACCGAAGATCGAATCCCAGCCCTGGCCCATGCGGACCCATATGCTGAACTGTGGAGTGCCCCCAGGTCGGTTCTCACCAGGTTGAAGACCCCGGCCTAGTTCCTGCCCTGTGCAGCCCTGTGGAATGAAACTGGAAAAACCAATGATGTGCAACTATGGAGACTGTTCTGGGCCCTCCCCCTTCTCTCTGTCTCTCTATCTCTCTGCATCTGTCAAAAAACAATAAAAATAAATCTTTAAAATAATACAATGATAAATAAAATACGGTCCTTGCTGTTATAAACTCAAAAGGAGCTTATGATTTTGTTGAGGGAGACAAATTTGTGAGAGATGTAAGTACTGAATGTGGGGGAGCACAAAGAAGGTTTTATCTAAAAAAAAAAAGTTTTATCTTTGGGTGCCATGAATTAAAACCCTCTCTTCCTGTCCCATGTTAATGCAAGCAAAGTGACAACCAACAGTTCCATTCTTCCCTTCCACTGGTAAGCCAAGCCCTTCTGACCCTCTGCTTGATTAGAACCTAGATGTTCTACAAAAACCTCAGCACCTGAGAAAGTCAACATTTTGTATATAGGAGTGAGACACATTTTATGCAGTTAGGACTGTAGTTTGCTGTGCCCCAGAAAGGGGCAATACCAACAAACAAATAAAGATTATTTAGAGAGGGTTATAAGTAGATTGATAAATAAGGTAAATTCTATTTGATAAACAAGGGAATAGTGGCTTAAACAATAACCAGTTTATTTTGAAAAATCTTTGTCCAAAAGGATTCAGAAAAGTAAAATTAATTCACAGTAATTGATGGATGTAAGATGAACTTTTGGAACTAGTGGAAGTCAAACAACTATTGGATATAACACTATGTAGACTGTTCATGCTTTATAAGCACATTTGTTCTTTATAAATAAGAAACACATAAGCAGTTTCTTAAAAACCCCAAATGTTTTGTAGTCCTTGTTACCTGTTTACCTGAGTTTAAAGGGCTTTGGAACAGTAAGTGGTAGTCTTTTCCATGGGAAATAGGAAAAACCAGTTTCTTCTCTTGGTCAGATCTATTCCCTACAATTGTTTTTTTAAGATTTAGTTTTATTGTTTTTGACAGAGAGAGAGAGAGGGGGTAGGGCCCAGAGCAGTCTCCATGGTTGCGTGTGTTGTTTTCTACAAAGTTTTATTCCACAGGTGAATGCAGGGTTGTGCAGGGCAGGAACAGGCCAGGGCCTCCCTCATGGGAAGCATGCCCCTATGAGCTGGGGCCTCCAATATGGGAGGCTCACCCCAGTTCAGCATATGTGTCCCTTGTTGGTAGGATATTTGTTCTCTGTGATCAACTTACCTGCCTGGCTAAAAATGAAAGCTGACATACATTAGAGACAAGACAGAGGAAACTGTTGTGCCTTTATTAGGCTCTTTCTTTATCATCTTTTTCTGTAAACCGTGATCCCAACAATAAGGAAGTATTCCACCAGGCGAATGCAGCCTTTCAACTCCTCAGCCACAGGCTAGCGATATATACTTTTATTTGTCCACAAGGTGATGCTGTCCTCCATAGTAACAATAGTCAAAATTTTAAATTAAAGGCAGGAAGCATCCCAAAACTTGTTTCAAAGTCCTTTTTCTGGGTAGACCAAGTAAGATTTAAATTGCCTTTAAGGATAGGATCTACTCAATTGGAACACTTCTAGTGACGTTATATACCAGGCTATTGTGAGGTTCAAATGAGATAAAATTTTGTTAAACATTAAAAATCCTATCAAATGTTGGTCTAATCATCAGATATCTCGGAGGTAGATTAGTAGCAACCTGACTACTCTTTTTTCTGTTACAATTAACATACAATATTAGTTTCAGGTGTACAACATAGTGATTAAACATTTAACTTATGAAGTGATCACCTGATAAGTCTAGTACTCATCTGACACCACACATAGTTATTACAATATTATTGACTATATTCCCTATGCTATATTTTGCATCTCCATAACTGGTTTTTTTTGTTGTTGTTTTTTTTTAAGAAGAAAGATCTTTTTGTTTTGTTAATTTTTTTTTATTGTTTTTGACAGAGAGAGAGAGATACAGAGACAGAGAGAGAACTGAACTGGGGGAGCTCCCAGTTCAGCATATGGGTCCACACAGGCCGGGACTTGATCCTTGGTCCCCGGCGCTGCAAAGTGAGCGCTCAACCCACCGAGCCATCCTGGCTTCCCCTCCATAACTGTTTTTATACCTGCCAATTTTTACTTCTTAATTCCTTCACCTTTTGTACCCATTCCCCTAACTCCTTACCGATCTGGCAACCATCAGTTTGTTCCTATATCTATAAATTTGTTTCTGTTTTTTAGATTTCACATATAAGTGAAATTATAATGGTATTTACCTTTCTCTGTTTGACTTACTTCACTTAGCCTAATACCCTCAAGGTCCATCCATGTTGTCACAAATGGCAAGATTTCATTCTTTTTTATGGCTGAGTAGTATTCTACTGTGTATATATCTTCTTTATCCGTTCATCTATCAATGGACACTTAACAACCTAATACCTCTTCTTTGCATGAATCCCTCTGCTGGATATCTGTTTATATTGCAGTTATTGAAAGGGAAGTGATATTTTGCTCACAAACATTATAGTGTCCCCATACCCTTTTCTGCCTTCACACACATATACACACATACTCTTGGTGAGCTGGTTGAAAATAAATATTAAAAATCTAAGCTCTCTGCTGATGCTGCATGTTTCCCTTAATGATTGCCTATCTGCTATATTGTGAAAACTGGTTATGTTTTCCTCATGCTTCATGTTAGTAAACCTGCTCAGATGAGGTTGAAGAAAGACCCATGTAGTATTAAAGCCACCCTTTTTGTAATAGTAAACTTACCATACTTCTTCAAAAACACAGAAAACTACAGCTCATGTGTACCTATTTTTAAACAAAATTTGCATCATCTAATAATTTCCTTTCTTATAACGTGAATGTCATTTTCAGGGGAAGGTGCTATCAACCTGGCTTTGGCTCAGAATCGAAGTCAAGATGTGAGACTGAATGGACCCATGGGAGCCGGGAATTCAGTTAGGATGGAGACGGGATTCCCCATGGCAGGTGGTCCAGGTGAGATCTTCCACTCAAAAATTGTATGACATTTTACTAGTTTCCCTTTTTGGTTTTATTAGCTAATGTGTGATCATTTGGGTCCTGTAAGATAGTTAAGGGTTCCTGGCACGTCTCTGTTTACTAGTTCAGGAAATCAAGACATGAATCACTCTTAGGTAGTTAGAGTCACAGAGTATGTAACATATTATCTTTATAATCTTTTGGATTCATGCTTAAAGGTAGATGAGCACTGCACAATGTAGCAAACATTCAAGTTCTTGTCATATGACAGGACCTATTCTAAGTGTTAAAAATAGAAATGAATAAAATATTTTCTACACTCAGGATGTTTGTAGCATAATGGAGAATGTATTTTTAGCATTCTAACTCCTGCTTTCTCTAAGGCTGAGAATCTATGAACTAAGTTCTTGCATGCTTATGTGGAATCTGTAGAAGTATGTGGGAGAATATGTTTTTATATATTTAAAACTTGAGAGAGTTATAAATTATTTGTGATGTTTTTTAATAATCCTGAATTTCTTCTTTAGAGATCGAATTCAATATTTTGTGAATCATAGAATATTAGAATTGAGTTATCTCTCTCATTTAAAGCTGAGAAAGCTGTGGAGCTCACAGAAAGGAAACGATTTTCCCAGGATCAACTAATATTAGTGGGCTAATATCACAAATCTAACTCCTAGTTTAGTGTTCTTTTCAATACTCTGTAGCTTTCAAACTTATTCTGCTGCAGGATCTTTTGTTGAAATAAACCAGAAAAGCATAGTAAGCATATGAAGTTATGCCCAGTCATTCACCTCCCTACCTACCACACTAGCTCTTGAAAAAATGCAGCAGAATTGAGCTCAGTTTATAAAGCCATTGTTCTAAACAATAGCTGAAGACTTGACCACATAGAATTGGAATTAGGTTTTTATCTTGGCGCTACCATTTAGTAGTTACCTCTCTAAGCAATAGTTTCTTCACCTATAAAATGAGATAATAATACCTGTAATCTTTTGCATTTATGCTTGAAGGTGAATAAGCTCTGAGCCATGTAGCTAACATTTACTGAGTTCCTGTTAGATGTCAGGGCTTGTGCTATTGGGCTGTTGTGGAGTACCATACAGTAGAAGTAAATACCCAGCCTAATAACCTACAGTAGGGAGTCAATAGATGTAGTTCCCCACAGAAGTGTGAGCATTTAATGTCAAGGCAGCTTGATGAGAGATTATGAGCCAGGGTCAGAAGAGTGGGAAGAGCACAGACAAGTTGCCTATAGTTAGTGAAAGAATGAATAGACGTCGTATGAGACTTAGGAAATCTGGGTTCTGTTCTCAATTCCTGGCTGAATGGCTTAACATTTAATGGCCTTTATTGCCTGTAAACATTTAATTACTGGTATGTCCTAGAAACAAGACTTTCAATCCCTCCTAGCATTAAAATGTTAAAAGTCCATTAAAACAATATTGGCACGCTGATTGCAAGCTCTCCTAATATCTGGCGAATAACAGACATACTTAGTAAGCATCTTGGAAGTGAGTATAAATTATAGCAATGTATGTAGTTTATTATCAACATAGGAAACTTAGAAGCTTTACGTTGAAATTAGGTTAGATTGGTATTTAATGAAGGTTACTGCTTTTGATAGTATCTATAATATAAAATTTCAAGAATAATCAATTACTAATTATTTGTAGTCACAGAAACATTGTAATCCCTAGTTATCTTTCTTTACTTCCAAACAAAATTTAGGAATGTTCTTCTGTTGTCGATGGGGACAATGGATACAAATTTAATATTAAGTTAAACTAGAGAACTTTTTCTAGGGAAAGAAACCTTAACTACACTCTAGAACAGTAAAGATGATTTTGTAATTGTGTATCTCGAATGTCTTAGATTGTACATTTTTCTCAGCACTGGCAACAAACAGAAAGTTGATTGATAAACAAAAACCTTTTGTAATTCAAATCCATAGCCTGTTATTTTTTTTTAGAGCCTTTTAGAATCCCAAGATCAGAGAAGATAACCATAGTAGTCATTTAGTTATGGTTCCCCAACCTTGTCACTATAGATGCTTTGGGCCAATAATTATTTTCTGTTCAAAGCTGTCCTGTGCATTGTGGGATGTTTAGCAGCATCTCTGGCCTCAACCTACCAGATGCCAGTACCATCATCACCTCTTACCCCTCAGTTGTACCAACAAAAACTGTTTCCAGACATTGCCAGATGTCTCCTGGAAGAAACATTTTGTCTCCCCAAAGTTGTGAATTGTGGATCTAGTCCAAGTTCCCACCTAGTATTGGAATGTGTTCTATGGTTTCACTACTGAGCATGTTGTGGGCATTTGCTTGAACATTTCTGAGGGTAGGAAGCTGATAAGAAAACCTGCTTCTTCATATGTCTTAAGAACTTAACGAATTCCCATCTTTGAAAAATAGGATGGGGTGCCTAAGAAACAAATCCAGTTTTCAACAGATAAACATTTACCTAACTACACTGTTCAACTACAAAACACCTAAAAATGCTGGATAAAAATATACATTTAATGTACAGCTAAACTTGTAAGAAAGTAAGGGAACTCTCCAGGGGAAAAAAAATCAAGAACATTTAAAGATTTATTTTTATTGTTTTTTTTGACACAGATAGAAACAGACAGAGGCAGAGAAAAGGGGGAGGGCCCAGAGCAGTCTCCATAGTTGACAGTGTTAGTTTTCCATATAGTTTCACTCCACAGGTGGGCATGGGGCTGCGCAGGGGAGGAACTGGGCTGGGAGCCTCCCACATAAGCCCTGGCAAGAACTGAACTGGGGGTACACCCCAGTTCAGCATATGGGTCTTCATGGGCCAGGGCCAGGATTCAATCCTCAGGCTCCAGGGCTGCAAAGCAAGAGCTTAACCTGCTGAGACTTCCCAGCTTCCCCCGTCAAGAACATTTTGATAGCAGTAAACAAATTGGGAGGTTCTGCAAGGGCCAAGGGATTTGAGTTTTAATGGCCAGGAAGGGATAAAATAATTATTAAGCCTTGCCTTGGGTCCACATAAAGAAGAAAGTTAGAATTCAGAATCACTCATGAAGCCAGAATTTTCAGTGAAAGATAGAGTAAAAAATTTTTGCCCTCTGGTACAAGGAGACAAATGCAAAACTTGTATCAGTTTGCCTGGGTTCTTACTTGGGCAGGGCAGGGTTGTGGGATGGAGGGTGGGGTTGAGGGATTGTCTCCTCTACCTTTATTCATATTGTACATTTAATATGTTATTAAAATGACTCAAGAACAGCCAAGCAAAGTCATTAAGTTGTCCGAGACTGGTAATAATTATTGAAGTTCTTAAGTAAACAAGACACTATCAAAGCAAAGAGAATTTGGAGTGGGAGTGGAGACAGAACTTACAGAAATTTAAAACTTACTGAAGCAAATAACTTACTCAGCAAATTAGATATACCTGAATTAGAAGGTGAACTTGAAGAAATTACCCAGAATGCAGTAGAGAAATAATAAGGAGGTGGAAATATAAAAAAGGTCAAAGACATAAAGGATAAAATGTAAAAGTTTAATATAAGTCTGAAATGAGCTCCAAGAAGAAGATAAAGAAATTGAGGAGGGATAGTCAAAGAGAATGGCTGAAATTTTTCCAGAATTGACCAAAGAAATGAGTCATCTGATTCAGAAGCCCAATAATCCTGAGCACTACAAATAAAAATAAATCTACATTGGGACACAAAATTGTAAAGCTGGGGAAGCTGGGAATGGCTCAGCGGGTTAACCGCTCACTTTGCAGCCCTGTAGCCGAAGGATCAAATCCCGGGCCCGGCCCAGGAGGACCCATATGCTGAACTGGGGTGTGCCCCCAGTTCAGTTCTTGCCAGGAACTATGCGGGAAGCTCCTGGCCCAGTTCCTACCCTGCGCGGCCCTGTGCCCACCTGTGGAGTGAAACTAAATTTATATGGAAAACTAATGCTGTCAACTATGGAGACTGCTCTGGGCCCTTCCTCTTCTCTCTGTCTCTGTCTCTCTCTCAAAAACCAATAAAAATTAAAACAAAACAAAACTGTAAAGCTAGCTATACAATGTGAAAAACAAAAAATATTAAAAACAACTCAAAATAAAAAAGACCAATTATTTGCAAGGAAAAGACTATCAGACCCATAACTAATTTCTCAACAGCAACATTGGAAGCCAGGAAACATTAGAATAATTTTTTTCAAAGTGATGAGAAAATTATTGGCAGCCTAGAATTTTAAACATAGCTGTACTATCGAATAGTATGAAATAAAGACCTTTTCAAAGAGACTAAGAGAATTTACCATTAACAGACCCTTGCTAATTGAACTGCTCAAGGATGTACTTCAGGAAGAAGGAAATTGAACCTAAGATGGAAGAAATAAGAGCTAAGAAGGAATGGTGAGCTAAATAATTGGCAAACATGGGTAAATATTTCTAAATAAGTATTGACTTATTTAGTATAATGATGATATATATTGTCTTTAGACTTTAAGTCAAATATAAAGATATCACTAAAATAATATAAATAGAATGTATAACATCCAAATTGTAGTGGAGGGGTAGAAAGGAAGGGCATGATGAAAAAAATTATTTGAATAAAATTTAGGAAAATAGAAAAAGTAGAAAAATAGTACGGAAAAAAATGGGTAAAAAGCAGTGGCATCATAAAATGCTAAACCAAAATATACCAGTAATTAACAATAAAGGCAAATGAACTATGAGCATTGATAAAAAGAAAGTAATTAATCAGATTCAATAATAAAATCAGATTTAGCCAGGTGCTCTTATAGGAATCATTAAATATTAGGATTCAGTTCATAGTTAAAAGAATAGAAAAAAAAATAATCCAAGTGAATATTAACCAAGAAAAAGGGGTCTACCTTTTATTAGATAAAACAGACTTTAAGATAAAAAGCTTTACAAAGGATAAATAGGGCCACTGTATAAGGTAAAAGGTAAAATTTACCAAGAAGATAATTAAATTTTTATGTTTTTAATAATAGCCTCACAATATATGAGGCAAAAATGGACATAATTATATAGAGGCAACAGATCTTAGGGGAGATTTTAATACCTCTGGTAATAATTGATGTACTGAGCTTATAATTATAAAATAATGAGGAAGGATAAAGAAAGCTTGAATAACATAATTAAAACAATTTGCTATAATGAATATACAGTAGACCCTTGAAAAACACAGGGGTTATGGGCACTGACCTCCCACACATTCAAAAATCTGGGTATATCTTTTGATTCCCCCAAAACTTAAGTACTAATAGTCATTGACTGGAAACCTTACTGATTATATAAACAGTTGCTTAACACATGTTTTGTATGTTGTATGTATTATATACTGTAGTCTTACAACAAAGTAAGCAAGAGAAACGAAAATATTAAGAAAATCATAAGGAGAAAATACAGTTACAGTGCTTACATATTTATTGAAAAAAATTCATGTGTAAGTGTACCTGTGCAGTTCAAAACCATGTTGTTCAAGAGTCAGCAGTATGGGAAAGCTGGGATGGCTCAGCAGGTTAAGCGCTGGCTTTGAAGGACTGAGGATTGAATCCCGGCTCCTGCCCAAGCGAACGCACATGATGAACTGGGGTGTGCTTCCCGAATGCGGTGAGGCCCCCAGTTCAGTTCAAAAATAAAAAAATTAAAAATATTTTTTAAAAAGTCAACAGTATATAGAAACTATGCACTAATAATTCAAGGATTCTTAATTTTTTCAAGCATAAATTGACCACTTATATAAATTGACCATGTATTATTCCAAAGGCAAGTTTTAGTAAATACCAAATCATGGTATCACAGATTATGTTCTCTGACCCCATAGTGCAATTAAGTTAAGTCAGTGACCACAAAGAAAAACTATGTAATTTTTACCAATTAATGTCACCCCAATAAATTTAACAATTAATAAAAAAATACTTTCTAAATACTCAATGATTTTTTTAAAAATCAATCATGAGGGACAGAAAATATTTAGAATGGAACAATGAGACTAACACATCAAAATCTGTAGCCAATACAGCATTTGGAAGAAAATTTAAGGCCTCATATACTAAATGTCTGACTTAAAAATTAAGAGAAAAAAGATGCTGGGATAGTTCAGCGGTTGAGTGCTTGCCTTGCAATTACAAGGTCTTGAGATTCAATTCCCAGTCCCAGCCCGAAGCAAACAACATATGCTGAACTGCGACGCAACTGATAACCACCAAGGTGGTTCAGTGGTGAAGGGCCTCCCATCAAGTTTGGTTCCTGCCCCACACAGCCCCACATCCACCTGAGTGGAATGAAACCATGTCACAACTAATAATGTACAACTATGGAGACTGCTCTGGCCCTCCCCCTTCTCTCTCTCTTTCTCTCTCTCTCCTCTCACACAATAAAATAAACCTTAAAAAAAAAAAAATAAAGACTTAAGAAAACACTTAAGAGAAAAAGAACAGCAGAGTAATAATTTGGGAGAAAGAAAATAAAGATAAGAACAAATATAAGTATGAATTTAAAAGCCAATAGAATGGAGCAGCAAAACCAAAAGATGTTTCTTTGAAAAGGTAACTAAAATTGGTGATTTTTTTTTATTGTTAATTTATTAGGGTTACATTGGTTAGTAAAAATTACATAGGTTCCAGGTATACATTTCTTTCCATCACCATATATTTAGCTCCCCCACCCTCCTCTCCTACTCCCCTCCCCCCTTATCCTCAGGTAACCACTAAACTATTGACTATATCTATGAGATTTTGTTTCTTTGTTGTTTTCAGTTTTATATTCCACATATGAGTGAAGTCGTGTGGTTCTTAGCTTTTTCTGTCTGGCTTATTTCACTTAGCATGATGATCTCAATTTCCATCCATGTTGCAAATGACAGATAAAGTTGGTGAAATTTAAAAGTGTATTTTAAAGTATGTGAATTATATCTTAATTTTAATTTTAAAACAGAATGAAAAAGGGTATGCCATAGTAACTTTATGGTAATAAATTTTAAAACATTGACAAGTTAATGATTTTCTTAAGAATATAATTTAACCAAAACCTGACTTAATAAGACAGAAAACCTAAAAAAACTACTTAAGAAATTGAAATATTTAAAGTCTGTCTCCTTATGAATCAATTCGTATAACCCACAGGCCCAGATGATTTTACAGGTGAGTTTTACTAATATTTAAAGAACAGATACATATATTCTTCCAGAGCACAGAAGAAGAAGAAAAAAAAAAGAACCTTTCCAACTTGTTTTGAAAGTACTTTAATCTAGATGCCAAAATTAAAGTGGGACAGAAAGAAGGGATAATTATAAGCTATTTTTACTTTTGAATATAGATGCTAAAATCCTAAAAATTCTGACCGTATCAGAAATTAGAAAGTTATGGAGCAAGAGGATTTATAAAACTGCTAGTTAAGAGTATAAATTGGTATAACCACTTTTGAGAGCAGTTTACGAATGTCTGGTGAAATTGAAGATGTTTATACTTTAAAACCTAATAGTTATACAGTCTAAGACACTATCACATGTCCACAAGAATACATGACAAATACATGATATTGCAAAATTCTAAGAATGAAAAGTGATAGTGAGGCAAGGGCCGAGGGACCTAGTATTCATCAGTGGGAGAATGAATGTATGGGTTCCATAAAGTGGTACATTATTAAGTGAAAAGGGGAACTGAAGAATACATAGAGTATGGTGCCACTTATATAAAGATTAAAAGCATACAGAAAATGCAATGCAGTTTAGCTACTTATGTAGGAAAGATAAATAAAACGAATGGAACTGTTAACCCTACTTACAAGATTAAAAGGAGGGAGTGACTTGAGATTGGAAAGGAGTAGGGAACTTATATGTATCTGAAGGAGATAGGGCAAATGCTTAGATGAATATAGTGGAGATGATGGTACTGACATTTTTTATACTTTTTCATATTATTGAAATATTCCATTAAAAACAAACATTTTCCAATTTTAGTATTCTATTCTAGGGATTTTTTTTTTCTCTCTCTAGGGTTAATAAGAATGACCAGCCCTGCCACTGTTATGATACCCCAGGGTGGAAACATGTCATCCTCCATGATGGCACCAGGCCCCAATTCAGAGCTGCAGCCCAGAACTCCTCGCCCTGTTTCTCAGCCAGGTAATGATCTCCAGTCTTTTAGGATCAAAGAGACTGGAACTCCCTACACCTATTATTACAAAATTCAGCTACCTCTGGTACAATCCCTAACTGTCCAATTTAAATGCTGCC
>PVKE010005633.1:27455-58192 GCA_004027555.1 Craseonycteris thonglongyai
TCGAATCCCGGCTCCGGCCCAGGCAGGACCCACGTGCTGAACTGGGGAGTTCCCACAGTTCGGTTCTCTAACTGTCTCTGTCTCTGTCTCTCTCTCTATCTGTCAAAAAGTAAAATAGAAATAACTATGCACTGAAGACAAAAAGATAATTTCTCTCTATAAATGTGAAAAGATAAAAAAAATAAATAAATAAAATAAATGCTGCCTACTTTAAAATCTGCCCTAATTTCTTCAAGCTAGAAGTCATCATTTTCTTCTCAGAATTTCTCATTATTCTCTTATCAGTCAGTTATAACCCAACATTCCTAAAAATGTATTCCTTGATCTTCTTAGTCCTGCAAGATACTCCATGACAGAATTCTAAGTGGTGAAGTAAATTTGGTAAATGCATCATAATTTACCCTCCCTTCTAGAAATTCAGAACTAACATATTGGAGGCACTGAAAGTCTTACAGTGAAGAAACCTGTCTAAGGTTGTTAGGTTCAGTGGTTTTCAAACCTAATCAACTGGTTTTTTTTGTTTCCTTATAACACTAATGAACATATTTCCCCAGAATATGCTTTGAAAATATCGCTGTCCACATTTTTTTGCTCTTATATCCAGTTTTGAATCATAAGCTCTTAACTTTGTATATAGCAGATGCTCACAAACATTTCATTGAATGGTACCAGCAGATTTCACTGTATTTGCAGAATTGCCAAGACTGCTACTCTAAGATTTAGGTTGTAATAAATTAATTATTACCTTGTTTACTGTCTTTAAGCAGATGCAATGGATCCACTCCTCTCTGGGCTCCACATACAGCAGCAAAGTCATCCCTCAGGATCTTTAGCTCCCCCACACCACCCAATGCAGCCTCTCCCTGTGAACAGACAAATGAACCCAGCTAATTTTCCCCAGCTGCAGCAACAGCAGCATCAACAACAACAGCAGCAGCAGCAGCAACAACAACAACAGTTGCAGGCAAGACCCCCACAGCAACATCAGCAGCAACAGCCACAGGGAATTCGACCCCAGTTTACTGCCCCAACTCAGGTGCCTGTTCCTCCAGGCTGGAACCAGCTGCCTTCCGGAGCCCTTCAGCCTCCTCCAGCCCAGGGTTCTCTGGGCACAATGACTGCAAACCAAGGTTGGAAGAAGGCTCCCTTGCCTGGCCCAATGCAACAGCAACTCCAGGCAAGACCATCCTTAGCCACGGTACAGACACCTTCCCACCCTCCCCCTCCATATCCCTTTGGCAGCCAGCAAGCCTCACAAGCCCATACAAACTTTCCTCAGATGAGCAACCCAGGGCAGTTCACAGCTCCTCAGATGAAGAGCTTGCAGGGAGGGCCCTCCAGGGTTCCAACCCCCCTGCAGCAGCCCCACCTCACCAACAAGTCTCCTGCCTCCTCACCCTCCTCCTTCCAGCAGGGATCCCCTGCATCCTCCCCAACGGTTAACCAAACTCAGCAGCAGATGGGACCAAGGCCACCTCAAAATAACCCACTTCCCCAGGGATTTCAGCAGCCCGTCAGCTCTCCGGGCCGGAATCCTATGGTTCAACAGGGAAACGGGCCACCTAACTTCATGGTGATGCAGCAGCAACCACCAAACCAGGGGCCACAGAGTTTACATCCAGGCCTAGGAGGTGAGGAACACTGAAGCTATTTGTGTTGGTAAATTTACTGGAGGTAGATCTTAGTAGAACTTCAATTTTTAGTTAATGGGGGGAGTGAAATAAGGATGTAATTATTTGGTTTTGTGGATATAGTGGTGACATTTGATATAATTTAGTTAACTTGATACATTATCAACTTGATATATTATGCAGTATCTTACTGGTTACATTTAAGCTCTGGATAAAAATGCAGGTAAAATTCAATATAGAGATGTTCATTTTGTTTTTCAAATTATGTTTGCTTGCTCTTATACTAGTAAATTAAAATGTCTAGAAGAAATATACATTTTATTAACAACTTAAACTGCTCAGCTTTTGAAAAAGTTAAGATTATGCAATAGAGCAAATATGAAGATAGGAACAGGGTTTTATTGGGGAAAAGGCCCTTCTAATTTTCAATTTTGATAATCCTAGTTAGTAAAATAGGATGGTATTTGTTAAATTTGATTGAAGTATTAAAGGGGAATAAGTTCAGAAATCATTGACTTTTATAGTTTTATAATGCCAGTGCCTACTCCTTAGAGAGGGAATTCCACCAGTTATACCTAAAGGAGATTTATTTATTTATTTTGTAAGGTGCCTCTTGTATGAAGAAAAAGCAATGGAGCTTAATGTGTAAGAGGTAAAACGATTACAGTAAAACTTATCCATCTCCATGTTTATTATTTATTCCTATTAATCATTGACTTACTGCACATGAATGTGCTTGGAGCTTTTCAGTAAGGTATAGAGAGTGTCAGTAATGCTGTCATCTGATAAACATACCCCCCCACCAAAGACACCCATTGCCTACTCAGAAAAAAATACCCTTGCATCTTTAGTGCAACATAGCAAAGGCATGTTCCCATGGTTTCTGGTGAAATTAAGTTGCTCATCAGTCTTTTCAGTCTCTTGTAATTAATTTTACTGACACACAGGCTCTAATATTTGAATCCTAAGAAGTTTTTAGAAAATGCAAGAATGTTTTAGCTCCAAACTTCACTGTTCTGGGCATCTAGTTCTGGATCAGTGGAAGCTGGGTGGTCCCTCCAGCAAATGTGATTACTGATTAAATTACAATGGAAGCATGCAAATGGGGACTTGTCACTGCTAAAGAAAGGACAAATGCATATTTGTCTACAAGTGTTTTTCAGGACATTGAAAATTTGGCCCTTAAAAAAAAAATGGACTAATACAAAGAAACTTAAGTGAGCTTTAGGTCTTGATGCTTTCATAGAGCAGATGATGTGCTCACCTAGGTGATCTGGCCACATCAAGGCCTATGTTATAAACATGAATGGGTTCTGAGATTCTCTTTATTACTTATTTGTTTTCTGAAATTAAATCTTTCTATAAAAGGAAGTACTAGTTTCGTAAGATTCCATTGGAGCATGGTTTTTGGTACTATAGCTGTCAGAATTGCAGCAAAACTTATGAGGAGAAGGCGTAATGATAAATTTTATATCCTCACTTTGAAGCTCCTTTGAATGTTTATGATCTCCCTGTCTCTTCCAAGGAGACAAGCACAATATTGGGGGGAAATTTTCTGGAAAGGAAATTGTCATCCATTTCCCTCAGTGGAGAAAAAACAATACCTATCTATGCTCAATATCAGGACCCAGCTTTTTGTTCATAGTATTTCTAATCAATTTGTTTGAATATAAGAGAATTTAGTGTATTCCATTTGTACTTGTGTTAAAGTATGCAAAGTTTTGGGGTCTGCTCTATTACTGAGAAAAGTGAGCTCTAAACCTTGCTGTGAAGTGGCCTCAGATCACATTTAGGGAGCAGATTGCCATCTTCTCCTTAGCATGTTCTAAGTGTAAATTTTTTAGTATTTCTTTTTCATTTTGACAATGCTCATGTAAGAGGTTGTGTTGATTTTTTTAACCATCTTTCCCAACCTTATTAAAGATCCTACCAGTGTGACAGAGAGCTAAGCCAGTGGAGACTTCATGCAGCTCATCCTTCCTTATTCATTCCACATCTAAGCAAGAGTATAAATTTGCTAGGTAACTGCCTTACTCGTTGTTTTCTATTAAGGAATGCCTAAACGCCTCCCACCTGGCTTCTCAGCAGGACAGGCCAATCCGAACTTTATGCATGGTCAGGTGCCTTCAACCACAACCACCACCCCTGGGAATGCAGGAGCCCCTCAGCTACAAGCAAATCAAAATGTCCAGCACGCAGGTTTGTTTCCTGTGATTTATTTAGCAAGCATTTAGTGAGTATTGTGTGGCAGATACTGTGTGAAGCAACAAGGATAAACATAAGTCCTGGTCCCTCCCCTTAATTTCAAACCCATAAATACGAATTATTCTTTCAAGGCAATATTGATGTGTTGAAAATAGGTAAAATGTCTCAGGAACCTGGAAATAACCTAAGGAAAGGAGATGAAACTTGAGTTAGAGCAGGGTTTAGCAACTTTTTTTCCTGAAAAGAGCCAGATAGTATATACTTTAGGCTTTGAAACTACTTAACTCTGCTGTTGGTAGTGCAAAGACAAAATGTAAATGAATGAGCATGGCAGTGTTGCATACACTGTTAATTTACAAACTGGCAGTGGGCCTGATTGGGCCTGTGGATTATAGTTTTCCAGCCCCCAAGTTAGTAAAAGGGCAAAAGGCATTTGTGGCAGAGGAGACTGTAGATGCAAAAGCGTAGAGGCACATGGCATTTTGGACAACTACAACTTTAAAAATATATAGTTCACATTTCCTTTGTTTATCCTGAGTGTCTAAATTCTGGTTTATCCTGTGGTGTTAGAAGATCAGACTTCAGTCAGTACAAATTTAATACTAATGGTATATTGTATATAAGAAGAAATTTGGGGGATGCTGGGATGGCTCAGGGGGTTAAGCGCTTGCCTTGCAGCCCCAGGGTGCAAGGATTGAGTCCCGGCCCCAGCCCGTGCGGACTCATATGCTGAGGTGGGGTGTGCTTCCCATGTAGAAGGCCCCTAGTTTGGTTCTCACCATGGTGAGCTTTCCTTATGGGAGGCCTCCAGCCCAGTTCCCACCCTGTGCAGCCCCCCCACCCACCTATGTGGAATGAAACTATCTGGAACACTATGTGGTACAACTATGGACACTGCTCTGGGCCCTCCCCCTTCTCTCTGTCTCTCTGTCTCTGTCTCTCTATCAAAACAATAAAATAAATCTTTTAAAAAAAAGAAGAAGAAATTTTGGAGGAGAAATAGGGTGGAGCAGAATGGCCAAAAAGTATTTGTAAAGCAGTGTTGTATTTATAAGCCCAGACTTTTATGTTTCTGATTGCTGAGGTAACACATGACTAATCCTCTTAATGCTTTCTTATTCATGCAGTTAGGACTGAGGTTGCAGTTAAAACAAGTATCTTCTGAACTCCCATCCCTACTTGAGGTTTAGTTATGTAGTTCCCTCTTTAATTGTAAAATACTAAGGAATGAGAAAAGTCCTAACTTAAAATATAGTTCATCTTGCCTCTTAAATGGTGAGAGAAGGGTAGGGCAAATTACTTGACTTTTCCTATCTACTAGTACAAAACTGCATTCCTGAGCTATGTGAATTTATGTTTTAATACAGTAATAATAAAATCATTCGTAATTCTTTCACCCAAGCTCAGCTATTTTGTATTTCTATATGGTGGCTTCCATATGCACATTGTTTTGATTTCCCCATTTATTTCATCTAAGTTACCTCTACTCTTGCTTGTCATTTTTTATTCTCTGACCTGCTTTATTTCTCTTGTTAACTTTTACTGCTTCTTGTAAAAATACTTTCCTATTTGTTATTGTCTCTCATCTATAGACTCCAGGGGTCAAGGATTTGGTCTTATCTGGTTTATTGATATTACCTCAGTACCAAAAGTGCCTTGTACATGTAGGTACTCAATAAATAATTATTGATTGAATGACTATATACTGGTATAGTCAGTGTATATAGTATATACAGTGGTCATGAAGTTCAAGTTAAGAGTTTTTAAGACAGGTTTAGAAAATCTTCCATGAGTTTCAGGAAAACAATGGATAGTGTGAACAAGGGAACGTTTATCCCCTAACTGCCTGGCTGGAATATGGACTGGCCTCATAATTTTGTTGTGGCTGCCACTTTCTAGTTCCCATTTAACCCTCTTAGTGCTACCTTCTGCCAGCAGTACTAGCTAGAAATGCAAAGGGTAACTTAATGGTCTACGTATGAGCCGATAAATCAGCCCAGTGCACTTTTTCACCTGAGAAGCAAAAGCCGATATATCGACCCTTCACACTAAAAGTGAAAAATAAAAGAGAGATATAATATGCTAGAAGGTTACTCAGTAAAAAGGAAGCAATAATGCAAGTAACTATAAGAAAATCCCAAAGATCCAAAATAAGTAAACAGTACAGTAAGCCAGGTAGCGTCCATGTCTAAATTAGAAATAACTGAGAATAGAACATGTCCTTTGAGGTCAACCAGGACTGCCACAGAGGAGGGTCACTGAAGTTTTTTGGGATTTTTTTTTCGAAGTTTTAATTTATCTCTTGTTAACTATCCTCTATCTGCAGCTTCTGGGTCATCTGTCAGTTGACTCCTATCAGAAGCTCAGATTTCAGATAAGCATTAAATTTTATGACATTGGGGATGCTGGGAAGGCTCAGCTGGTTAAGCATTAGCCTTATAGCCCTGGGCACTCTTCTTGCTGCCTCCGGGTTCGAGGATCGAATCCTGGCCCTGGCCCATGCGGACCTGTATGTTGAACTGGGGTGTGTTTCCCATCCGGGAGGCCCCCAGTTTGGTTCTTGCCCCCCACCCCGTTCAGCCCTTGGCTTGAGGGGGTGCACCTCCCATGCGGGAGACCCCCAGCCCAGTTCCTGGCCTGCGAGGCCCCCACCCACCTGTGTGGAATGAAACCATGTTGGAAACTGATGACATACAGCTATGGAGACTGCTCTGGGCCCTCCCTTTTCTCTCTGTCTCTGTCTCTGTGTCAAAAACAATAAAATAAATCTTAAATTTTATGACATTGAGGCAGAGGAGACCTGTTATTAGGAAGTATCAGGTGTTCTTTTTAAAGTGCAGCATCCAGACATCACACATATACCCTTTGAGAGTCATTATTAGTTTTCCAAGAAGCATTTTTAAATGTCTTCTCAACATTGTTGAAGTTTTTCTAACAGGATGCATCACATGCTTTGTTTCCTTGATTCATCTAAAGCAAAACTTATATCACTAGCTTTTCATTAATTTTCTTCATCTTAAGGTAGCTATTATACAAGTCTTTTTTAAACAATGAGATGCTGCCTTGCTCTTTATTTAATCTGAAAAAAGGTCAACTTTATTGATCTTTGAGATGTAAAGTTACCAAATAGGAGTAAAGAAACAGGTTCTTCTTCTCTGTTATATGGTTATTGAGAACAATTATCCCACAGTCAAATCTCCAAATCTCCATACTTTAGAAAACCCACAGAAAGTATTGTCAAGTATTGCACATTTATTTATGTTGGTCAGTGGATATATGGATGGTGGGTATTTTTCTAATTAAGGTAATTTGAGTATTTTAATACCAATAAGACAATAGTATTTCTTTCTGAATCTTTGCCTTTTTTTTTTTTTAAGGTGGTCAAGGAGCTGGTCCTCCCCCAAACCAGATGCAGGTGTCCCACGGGCCACCAAATATGATGCAGACCAGCCTCATGGGAATTCATGGCAACATGAACAACCAGCAGGCTGGTAGTTCTGGGGTTCCTCAGGTGAACCTAGGCAACATGCAAGGCCAACCCCAGCAGGGCCCACCATCTCAGCTGATGAGCTTGCACCAGCAGATCGTGCCCTCCCAGGGCCAGATGGTCCAGCAACAAGGAAGCTTGAACCCTCAGAACCCTATGATTATTTCAAGGGCCCCACTTATTTCACAAGGCCAGTTGATGGTGAACCCTCAGAGCCAAAATCTTGGGCCCTCACCCCAAAGGATGACCCCACCCAAGCAGATGCTTCCCCAGCAGGGCCCACAAATGATGGCGCCACATAACCAGATGATGGGGCCTCAGGGGCAAGTTTTGCTCCAGCAGAATCCAATGATAGAGCAAATCATGACCAATCAGATGCAAGGGAATAAGCAACAGTTTAATACTCAGAACCAATCCAGTGTCATGCCGGGACCAGCACAGATAATGAGGGGACCAACTCCAAACATGCAAGGAAATATGGTGCAATTTACAGGACAGATGTCAGGACAGATGCTGCCCCAGCAAGGGCCTGTGAACAACAGTCCTTCTCAGGTTATGGGGATTCAGGGGCAGGTCTTGCGTCCACCAGGTCCTAGCCCTCACATGGCCCAGCAGCATGGCGATCCTGCTACTACAGCAAATAACGATGTCAGCTTGTCTCAAATGATGCCTGATGTTAGCATGCAGCAAACCAACATGGTCCCCCCACATGTGCAAGCAATGCAGGGAAACAGTGCTGCAGGAAACCACTTCTCAGGCCATGGGATGCCTTTCAATGCACCTTTCAGTGGAGCACCCAATGGAAATCAGATGTCCTGTGGTCAGAATCCAGGCTTCCCAGTCAATAAAGATGTCATCCTAACAAGCCCATTGTTGGTCAACTTACTGCAGAGTGACATCTCTGCAGGCCATTTTGGGGTAAACAATAAGCAAAATAATACCAACGCAAATAAACCGAAGAAGAAGAAACCCCCTCGGAAGAAGAAAAATAGTCAGCAAGATATAAAGTAGGTTGTGATAAGTTTTGTTTCAAATCTTATTCATCTATTTCTATGTAGACAACTGTCATTAATGGAAATTTTTAAACATATAAGAGTAGTGTAATGAAATTCTGCTTCTGCAGATATCAATTCATAATCTATCTTACCTTTATCTCCCTATTACCTTCTTGATTATTTTAAAGCAAATTCACTTTTAAATATTTCAGTATGTACCTCTTAAAGATAACATTTTTTAAGACCATACAATACCACTAACATGCTTAGAAAAACTAATACTTCATATTCTCAGATACCCAGACAGTGTTCAAATTTCCCCAATTATCTCTCTCTCTCTTTTTTTATTACAATTTGTTCAAATAAGGATCCAAAAAAGACTCATACATTACAACTGACAATATATGTCTCTTATGTCTGTAGTCTTGGGCAGGTTGTGGCACTCAGAGCCTGAAAAGTAGCCAGTGTTGCCACACTACAACTTCTCAAAGCACTTCAGGCTTATAATGGCTATTGGGGAACAAGAGAGGCCAAATGTGTTTTGGAAATGAAACTGCTTATGGAAACTCCCCTCTGTCTCTCAAATAGAAATGTTTTTTTTACAGGTACCTTTTCTTAAAGCAAGTTTGTCCATTCCATAGCCCAGGATGGCTTTTAATGTGGCCTGATACAAATTTATAAACTGTCTTAAAACATTATGAGATTTTTCTGAGATTTATTTTTTAGCTCATCAGCTATCATTAGTATTAGTGTATTTTATGCATAGCCCAAGACAATTTCAGTATGGCCCAGGGAAGCCAAAAGGTTGAACACCCTTGCTTTAAAGGCTCTTACCTCTCTTAAAATCTCACGCTACGTGGGATGGTCAAGAAATTTGCGGAATGAGGGGGAAGAAGAGTAAAAAAACTATTATTTTTTCTTTTCATTATATTCACCCTTAACCCTAATTTATTTTTCAGATCTTTCAATAAGTTTATTTATACCCTCAAAAAAGTTTTGTTTTTGCCCTCAAATTGCAGCTTTAACCTCTTCATCATCTGTAAATTTCTTCCCTCAAAGCTGTTTTTTCATATTTGAGAGCAAATATAATAATAATCAGACAGAGCCAGTTCTGGTCGGTAGGGAAGGTGATTTTACATTTGGAAGCTACAGTTTGAAGAGTACCCAGCACAACAT
This sequence comes from Craseonycteris thonglongyai, assembly GCA_004027555.1. Taxonomy (NCBI): domain Eukaryota; kingdom Metazoa; phylum Chordata; class Mammalia; order Chiroptera; family Craseonycteridae; genus Craseonycteris; species Craseonycteris thonglongyai. The sequence continues at coordinate 36,950 of PVKE010005633.1, forward strand.
TGCTCTCGTGCTTGGATATGCATTATCATGCAAAAGCAGCACCCTTTGGTCCATTTTCCTCTTCTTTTCTCTCAGATTCTTTTAACTATTTCAGCAGACTAGAATAGTAAGTACTCTACAGTTATTGTGACACCCTTATCCTTATAATTGATCAGTAGGATTCCCTCAGTATCCCAAAAGCAGTAGCCATGATTTTTCCAGCTGATTGTGACATCTTGACCTTCTTAGGGGTGGTGTGCCCTTTTCATGCCAATGCATAAACTCCTGCTTTGACTCAGGCTCATAATAATGCACCCAGGTTTCATCTCCAGCGACAATCTGGTTTAAAACTTCATCTTTGTTCTCTTTGCAGAAGTCAAAAAATTGTCATGAACACTTGACACCCTGTTGTGTTTGAAGTGGCAGGAGCCTTCTCAGTACCCACATTGCACAGACTTTTGACATCCTTAGATGCTGATGCAGAATATTTAGAATGGTTGTACCATTTCTGCTAGCTACTTTTTATTCAGTCTGGCATCTTCCGCTACAAGTTTTTCAAGTTTGAAAATGTCTGAGGAAGTAGCCTAAACACGGTATTCCAAACAGGGTCTTCACTCAACTCTCTGCCTTGCTTGAAAAGGCTATGACACTTGTAAACCATGGATTTCCCTGGCCAGCAGTCCCCATAAACCACCAAGATCTCTTCCAAAATGATTTGAGGTGTTTTTCCCTTGTTTTGTGAGGAACTTAATGATGGCACGAAATTCATTTTTATCCATACTTGGTGTTTTCTTCATGTTTGACAGACTTCTTTGTCAATATCTGAAAGAACACAGGTCCAAGTAGGCTGAAATTTGGCACATATAGTTATAATACCGTGTTTCCCCAAAAGTAAGACATCCCCCAAAAATAAGACCTACTTACAGTTTTGCCTCTCGCTGAAATACGTATAAGGCATCCCCCCCAAAATAAGACCTAGCGCATCTTTGGGAGCAATAATTAATATAAGACACTGTCTTATTTTCGGGGAAATGGTAAGTCACACAATCAAACTGTGCACTAGTACTTGCATCTCTCTGGTAAGCCCCCCCCCCATACATTTTGAGAATTTCTTGACCACCCCACTGTAAGAAGATTGTACCTTTTATATCAGTTAACCTTTTGGTAAAGTTTCCCCATGTGGATTCTTTTGCAAGATCACAGTAGAATGGGCAATTAATTTATATTTCATTTCCTGAAGCTAAGTGTTAATTCAAGTTATGCTTTTGGCTTTGATACAATGTTTCCAGAAAGCATACTGATTGAACTAGATTTTCTGCCTTTAATTATGAAACTGGAATTCAGAGACATTAATTAACAAGGAGTAGTGATTAATGAATGATAAATGGGTTAATTGAAATAAATTGCTAGAACTATAGAAAATAATAGGGGAGTTTTAGTTAAACAAGCTTATATATTCAAAATAAGACCAACTACTACCTTTCTCCCAGCCTCCCCACAATATTACTTTGGTTGTACTCTATATCATACTCATTGCTGTTTCTTGAATTTTATAAATTAAAAGTCAATAATTGTATATAACAACCTATATTTTCCTAAATTCAGACTTAATAAGCCCTTTAGTTATCTCATTTTTCCAATAACACTTTCTAAGTTATGTTCTTTACTGCTATCAACTGATGGAAATAACATTTTTTTTGTGTGATATTTATTCTTCCCAGTAGTCAAGGAATAAAATTGCAAGGTTATTCACTTGCTATTAATATGCATTTCTACTATCTTCACCAGCCCTGAGGGAGATTGCTTACTTGCTGGGGCTACAGATTATGAAGAGGGCCTTATTATACAATATTGCTCCTAGGAAAGAAAGTCATAGGTTTAATATAATAGGAAGAGCACCTACTCCCAGCTCTTCTACTAGCTCACTGTGGAACCTTGGGCCTATCTCTTTTACCACTCTGGACCTTTGTTTTTCATCCATAACATGAGATGGCTGGACCAGATACCTGAAATTCTTTTTTAGCAGTACAGTTTTTAAAAATGAAGAATACAGGGAAGCTGGGATGGCTCAGTGGGTTAAGCGCTCGCTTTGCAGCGCCGGGGACCGAGGATCGAATCCTGGTGCCTGCCCCGGCCCGTGCGGACCCATTTGCTGAACTGGGGAGTTCCCCCAGTTCAGTTCTCTCTCTGTCTCTGTATCTCTCTCTCTCTCTCTCTCTCTCTGTCAAAACCAATAAAAAAAAACAAATAAAATTTAATAAACAAATAAAAATGAAGAATACTATAAAATCCTTGCCTGTAATTTTGAAGTAAGAAAGTCATATAAAGAATAAATTGATACAGGCATCTGGGTGTGCTAAGGACCTGCTTCAGTTTCTAAATTTCCATGTGGTAGGTCTTTTCAAATGGTTTAAAGGTAAGGTTTCTGAAACTACGAAGAATACAATGAGATGAAATACCCTGTACTATCTAAAAGTAGATAACCAAGATCAAGATAAAGGGAACCTAAAGGTAGGAAAGAAAGGTGCAGCTAAGAATAAGATTACAAACAAAATGAAGGATGTGAGCACTCTGGTTCTTTGGAAATGTGGGTATTAGTAGATAATGTTTTCTTCATTTCTTACCTACTAAAAATTCTAAGCTACACCCAGATAAAAATAAAAGCACCCCAAAATCCTATCTGCAAATACTTATTCTGCAGCAAAATTTATTAGTTTTGTTGTGGTATTTTCCAACTTTCTTTGTTCTGAATACCATTTTTGCCAGCCAACCTACTTCTTGCCAGGATTATCAGTTGTTTTAGCCACCACTGTAATATCCACCAAAAAAAACCAATCTGGACTATTTGGTTGAATTTGACAGCAATACCAGGGATAGTGTGGTTTGTGGTTTCACAGGAACAGTCCCTTATAATATTGATAGCCCAAACTATAATCAAGTCTTAAAACATCTAAAAGATGGATGATTACATGAAAATCATATATTAGAAATTTGTAGAAATCACTTTGAATAAATAGCCATGCTATTAAGTAGATTTTAAATTTTAATGAAATTGCCAGATTGATTTTATGCCAAATACGGTATTGATTATTTTATCAGACTGGAGAGATGTAAATAATGGTAAAGATGATAATGCAAACATTTTAGTTCTTCAGAAATAGGGGAGGGGTTAAGCTAATTTTATGTTTGAGCTGTACAACTTACTCTCAAATGTGTAATTTATTTTTTAGCACCCCAGATACTCGCCCAGCTGGTCTGGAGGAGGCCGATCAGCAGCCACTGCCTGGAGAACAAGGAATTAACTTGGACAACTCAGGCCCTAAACTGCCAGAATTTTCAAGCCGACCACCAGGTGATAAAATGTTAAAGATTATATATTTGTCATCATTATACAGTATTACAAGGCTTCTCTTCAAGGAAACAATAGTGTATTATTTATCTCCTAACTAGGCTACTTAGGCAATTTAATGTGTCTTATATTTGGAAACTTTGCCTTCATAGTAAGTAAAAATTTCAAATATAACTTCTGAAGGCTATAGATTCTGCTCAATTTAGTATTTGTCATTTTAAGTCTATGTAAGATCAGAATGAAATGTCAGTGCCTCTTTATTCTGGTCACTATCAAGGTTCTGGTTGACATCAGAATGGAATAAGATTAAATGGAAAGGTATTTTTCACTCTAATCCTGCTTGCCTCTCTTCCCTGCAGCCTTTCCTACTGGGGCTTTCTCAGAGCAGAAAACTATAAGGGTTTAAAATAAGATTTTTTTAAATAGAAGTTTTCTTATAAATCTTTAAACATAAAAATGTAAAGAGTGATAATAGACCCTGTACCTACCACCTAACTTAATTAAAAATAAATAGGACCAGTATTGTTGAAGCACCCTGTGTTGTATCTCCTATCTGATTATAAAATAATATTACCCTCTAAACATTGAAAAAGTACATTGAAAAGGAAAAAGCACTCAAAATTCATCCATTCCTAACTAGGTATTACAGAACCAAGGCCAGCTGCCATGGTTCTGTACCTGGTTACTCTCTGAGCAGTGATTTATAACCTTATTCTCCTGTTACACAGTTGAAGAATCACAAGCCTGTTACATTTAGACCACTGTCCTCTGTGTGTACCAAAGGATTATGTTTTGTTTCTTCCTCATAAGTTATTGCACCTTTCTGGCATGTAAGTGAGAATGGTGTTTTCTTAGGGATAAACTTAATCCATCCTTAATGTACGTATTTTAAAAGTGAATCCAAAAAAAAAAAAAAAATTAAATCTATCATAATGTCAGTACTTTGTGTTATTACAAATTGTTTGGACACAACACTTCCCATCAGTGAGTTGCAACAACACAGATGAGGCGGGAGCTCACGAGTATTTGGTGGATATGTCTAGAAAGCATTATGAATGGGAAGGCAGGTACATACCTTCTCTCAGACACATCTGAATTCTTCTTAAAGGAATCTCAGGGGTGTTTACACACATTATTGCTTTCTTTCTACAGTTTGCAAACTGGAAGCCTACAGGCTAAATTTGGCCTATAATGTGTTTGAATTGTCATGCAGTGTCTTAAACCAAGCAAAAACCTGAATTTAAATGCCTTTAAACAGCATTTGCTTTACAGTTGGGCTCTGTCCACAGGATTACCTCTGTCTTATACCAGCCCACTTCTCTTCACTATTAGCCTGGCCCCTAAAGGCAGATGAGTTTACATCCCTTGATTAATAAACTTGGTTTTTGGTTGTTATATTCACTGTGTGTGTCCTGCCTTTCCCTCCCTACCATTCTGTCACAGCAACCCCAATCTGCCTTATCATTTAGTGCCCTTTGCACTACTGCCTCCAGCTTTTGGAACTTTATAGCAGCCATACCTGCAACTGTTACTTTTGAGAGGTTGTTGTATTGTCTGTACTGCTCTCCTTGGTATTTACTGTGCTGTCTGGTGGCCTGATTTTAAAAATAAAAGGCATTTGTGTCATAAACCTGACATCAAGAGTCTTCTACAGAAATTACAATTTTCTTAAAATGGGAACCTGAGTTAAACCTATGGAAAAGTCATATGTTATTGGCATTATAAATGTAAAGAAGGTATTTGGGCCTAAAACAAAAAAAAAAAGGATTTAAAAAATATCTTCAAAACTGGACTCTACACATTGCACTCATTGGTGCCATGGTAATCTTTGGCCAGAAGATATTAATTCACTCTTGAGCACAGAATCTGACCCTGTGGGTCAGCAGCATTTGGTAGCTGCTCCGTGAAAACCTTGACCCAGAATTTCTTCCAACTGCCAGAGCCAACCATTCATATTCTTCTACCTTCTTAAAACTATTATATTTTTGCACAATAATGGAATAAATCTAGCTTGTACTGAAATTGTATCCCAGCTATATGCCCATTTTTTTTCTGACGGAACCACCTTAATTCTTGGTTATTGATCTTTTCTGCTGATTGGGTATGGTTTTGGTTCTAAATGCCAAGTACAATCTTCATAAAAGAAAGAATCATTTGAGATGTTGCCTTCCACAAATCTATAAGGCATAGTCCCTCAGAGTTCTTTTCTCAAAATTATTTTTTATTCCTGAGGCCTTGGCTTACTTATTCTCCAGTTATGGATTCATAGAAAATATTGCTCCAAATAGAGTTTTATATGTAAGAAAGTAAATGGAAATTAAAATTTTTATATCCATAAAAACTTCAGTGCCCTCATTTTATTTTCAATGTGCATATCAGCTTCTGTTAGCTCCTACTGTTTATAAAACTGATTTACATCGGAAGGGCGGTTTAATTCAGTTGAATTCCTCAGAGGATTAAGCCTGAGGGATGCAGCATGGTGTGTGGAGCCAGTGGACTGGAGTAATTTTAAGTCCCTGTTTCTTAAGGAATTGAATTCTTGAGCTTTATATTTTACTTCTATTGAAAGAATAAAAAGGCTATCTTCAATGTTGGCATTTTCAACAAAACCAAGTCTTAAAAAATTAATCTGTGCTAACAAGAAAAAGTGAATCCTAAATGCTTTATACTTCATTCACAAACACGTGAAATATTTATGCCTGCATGAGACCCCAATGCTGGGTGGTCAGCTCGTTGCTGCTAATGGAATTTTCTTATTTTATCTGAATGTTTGGCTGGTATGGTCTCAGCCATTTGTATTGCATAGCACAGAGTATCTATGTATCAGACTTTTAGTACAGTAATACCTCATTCAGACCCTGAAGACTGAGGAGCTCCAGGTTCATGACGCTTTGCTTTTTGCTCCCTTAAGCAGTGTGCCCTTTGCTTATGTCAAATAATGAGGGGCTGCCCCTGCCCCTCTAGGAGCAGGCATGCCTGAGCTGTTTGTATACAGCCTGTGCCATCTAAATGAGTATTGCTTGGCTATACTCTAAAAGTAGCAAAGCTTTTCTTGCTAAAAATCTAACTTCCCTGGTTTTGGGGGCTTGTTTTAGGTTATCCTTCTCAGCCAGTTGAACAGAGACCACTTCAGCAGATGCCTCCTCAGCTCATGCAGCATGTGGCACCCCCACCACAGCCACCACAGCAGCAGCCACAGCCACAACTGCCACCACCACCACAGCAGCAGCCACCACCTCCCAGTCAGCCACAGTCTCAGCAGCAGCAACAGCAACAGCAAATGATGATGATGCTCATGATGCAGCAGGACCCCAAATCAGTTAGGCTTCCAGTCTCCCAAAATGTCCATCCTCCAAGAGGCCCCCTGAACCCAGATTCCCAGAGAATGCCCATGCAACAGAGTGGCAATATGCCTGTTATGGTCAGTTTGCAAGGACCTGCCTCTGTGCCACCATCGCCTGATAAACAAAGAATGCCAATGCCTGTAAATACTCCTTTGGGAAGTAACTCAAGGAAAATGGTATACCAGGAAAACCCACAAAATCCTTCTAGCTCACCACTGGGAGAGATGTCCTCCCTCCCTGAAGCAAGTAGCAGTGAAGTACCATCTGTCTCGGGAGGCCCAAATAACATGCCTTCACATTTAGTAGTTTCCCAGAATCAGTTATTGATGACAGGGCCCAAGCCTGGACCATCACCTCTTTCAGCAACTCAGAGTACAACTCCCCAGCAACCTCCTATAAATTCCCTTCCCAGCTCTCATGGCCACCACTTTCCGAATGTGGCTGCTCCAACCCAAACATCTAGACCTAAAACACCAAACAGAGCCAGCCCCAGACCCTATTATCCACAGACACCAAATAACCGCCCTCCCAGCACAGAACCTTCAGAAATCAATCTATCACCAGAAAGACTCAATGCCTCCATAGCCGGACTCTTTCCCCCACAGATTAATATTCCTTTACCTCCTAGGCCAAATTTAAACAGGGGCTTTGATCAACAGGGCCTAAATCCAACAACTTTGAAGGCCATTGGGCAGGCACCTTCAAATCTTACCATGAATAATCCTTCCAATTTTGCTGCCCCACAGACGCACAAATTAGATTCTGTCGTGGTGAATTCAGGAAAGCAATCTAATTCTGGAACAACAAAACGGGCAAGTCCAAGCAACAGTCGCAGGTCTAGTCCTGGGTCCAGTAGGAAAACCACCCCAAGTCCTGGGAGGCAAAATTCTAAAGCCCCTAAACTTACTCTGACCTCTCAAACAAATTCAGCCCTGTTGCAGAATGTGGAGTTGCCAAGAAATGTATTGGTTAGTCCCACTCCTTTGGCTAGTACCCCTGTACCTGGGAGCTTTGCTAACAATAGTGGGCTGAATCCTACCACGCCTGTGACTGCCATGGGGGCCGTTCTTGAGGATAACAAGGAGAGTTTGAATGTGCCTCAGGACAGCGAGTGCCAGAATTCTCAGGGTAGGAAGGAGCAGGTAAACATTGAGCTAAAAGCAGTACCTGCCCAAGAAGTTAAAATGGTTGTCTCTGAAGATCAGTCCAAAAAGGATGGGCAACCTTTGGATCCTAACAAACTTCCCAGTGTCGAAGAGAACAAAAGTTTGGTGTCTCCCGCTATGAGGGAAGCACCAACATCATTAAGTCAACTTCTTGACAATTCTGGAGCTCCTAATGTGACCATTAAACCCCCTGGGCTTACAGATGTGGAAGTAACACCTCCAGTAGTTTCTGGGGAGGACCTAAAAAAAGCATCTGTCATTCCCACACTGCCGGATCCATCTTCTAAAGAACCCTCTAATTCCCTAAATTTACCTCACAGTAATGAGCCGTGTTCAACCCTTGTGCATCCAGAATTGAGTGAGGTCAGTTCTAATGTTGCACCAAGCATCCCTTCAGTAATCTCAAGACCTGTCAGCTCTTCCTCCATTTCCACTCCCCTGCCCCCAAATCAGATAACTGTTTTTGTAACTTCCAATCCCATCACAACTTCAGCTAACAACACATCAGCAGCTCTGCCAACTCACCTGCAATCTGCATTAATGTCAACAGTTGTCACAATGCCCAATGTAGGTAGCAAAGTTATGGTTTCTGAGGGACAGTCAGCCGTTCAGTCTAATGCCCGGCCTCAGTTCATTACACCTGTCTTTATTAATTCCTCTTCAATAATTCAGGTTATGAAAGGATCACAGCCAAGCACAATACCTGCAGCCCCACTGACAACCAATTCCGGCTTGATCCCTCCCTCCGTTGCAGTCGTTGGCCCTTTACACATACCTCAGAACATAAAGTTTTCTTCTGCTTCTGTACCACCCAATGCCCCCTCTAGTAGTCCTGCTCCAAACATGCAGACAGGTCGACCCTTGGTCCTTAACTCACGAGCCACCCCTGTTCAGCTTCCTTCCCCTCCTTGTACAACTTCTCCAGTTATCCCTCATCTGCCTGTCCAGCAACTGAAAGAATTAAATCCAGATGAGGCAAGTCCTCAGGTGAACAACTTAGCAGATCAGAATCCTCTGCCCTCTTCACAGTCAACTACAATGGTTTCTCCCCTGTTGACCAATAGTCCAGGTTCCTCTATCAACCGACGAAGCCCAGTTTCATCTAGTAAGGGCAAAGGAAAAGTGGACAAAATCGGCCAGATTTTGCTGACCAAGGCTTGTAAAAAAGTTACAGGTTCTCTTGAGAAAGGGGAAGAGCACTATGGTGCAGATGGAGAGACTGAAGGGCATGGGCTAGAGACCACAGCTCCAGGGCTCGTGGGAACAGAGCAGTTACCCACAGATCTGGACAGTAAAACCCCAACACCCCCAGCACCCACTCTGCTAAAAATGACCTCTAGCCCTGTGGGCTCAGGCTCCACCTCAGCAGGACCCAACTTACCTGGCGGTACTCTCCCCACCAGTGTACGCTCGATTGTAACCACTGTGGTACCCTCTGAGCTCATCTCTGCGGCGCCGACCACAAAAAACAATCATGTTGGCATAGCATCTGAGCCACTTGTGGGTGGCATAGTGGAGGAGAAGGTGGGATCCCATCCAGAGCTTCTGCCCAGCATAGGTATGTACTCGGGCCTGGCATCATCTCCTCTTGTCTGTTTTTTGATGGCCTATCCTACAAGAGAAAGCTTGACTCCTTTTCTACTTGGAGGAAGAAGAGTGGGCTAACTGGCATTAGTGGTATTTCATTTATTGGAAGTACATTGGGAAATATACTTTTAAAACCCCATGTTTACATTGGTTAACATGGTTTGGAAATGACATACCTTTCATTCATATACTTTTTCATTTTACAAGAAAGTCTTTCTGCATATGTTATCTGAACATCTTCATGGCAAATCATGTTAGGTAGCCCTACCCCCATTCTATGGGTGTATAGCTTGAAGCTCAGAATTCAGTATTTGTTGAAAGTGCATACTGTGAACCTACAGTTTGACATTGTACCTTAAATGTGAACAGCAGCTTCTACAGGTTTTCCGTACCATAATAGTTTGCTCTTAGCAGTTTTAGAGCAGGGCTCTCATAGTCCCTTTCTCACTATACTGTACTCTATCCCAGGGTCTAGTCCCTCCTGACTGGCTGCTCCAGAGAAGGGCTTTCCAGAAAATCATGTTTCATGATAATAGTCATGGGAGGAGCAAAGTAGTTGAGAGGCAGATGGGCTTGGGTTGTTATCACAAAACCAGCATTTACCATCTATGTGGGCTTAGGCATTTACTTGACCACTCCAGACTTTAGTTTCCTTCTTTGTAATGTGGTGACAATAGTAACTGTAAGAATTCAATGAGATTAATGCATATAACATTTCTAACAAGACTAGAATATAGTAATCCAATAAATGGTAAAAAAAAAAAATTACCAGTTTCTTTTTTATGTAATCTCTTTGTAAATTACACTATTCAATTCATATGTATCTAGTTCAAATTATTCCCTGTGTGCTGTTAAAATGCCCTAATGATGGACCTTTAAGTGTCCTTTTCCCCTCCTTCCCTTTGTGAGTTTCTTTCTCTCTCTCTCTCTCTCTCTCTCTCTCTCTGTCTTTCTCTGTCTTTCTCTTTCTCTCTTCCTCTCTTCCTCTCTCTTCCTGTGAGCCTTAAGTGGTACAGAAGCTGTATTTCGCTACAGTGGAATCAGTCACAGACTGCCAAAGCTAGGAAGGACCTTTGCTACCTAGGCCAGTTAGTGGTACTTATCTTGTTTATGCACCTACTATGCTTCAAGTGCCTATCCCTGAGTGATAAGCACCCAGGAGAAGGGTCAGAGATAACAAGCTTCAGGGTAAGGTCAAAGTTCAAATTCTAGCTCCACTTGTACCAATTGCCATTGGAGAAACTCCTTAACCTTTGTAAGCTATATACTTCACCTATAAAATAGAAATTGTAATTCCTATCTCCCAGAATTTATACAGAAATTCAGGGAGAGAGCTTAGCATAAAGTGGCCAGCATACCAATTTACACAGAGCTCTGGAAAGGTTAATTACCCTTCTTTCTGCCTCTTCACTTCAATGCTGGAGATACAAGAAGGGATAAAGACCTTTGAGGAGTTCACAGGGCTGGGTCTTAAGGTTTCTGGTTCTAGTTCTATTGAGGTAGGTAAGCCCTAAGAATTAAAAAACAACTTGGTGTGACAAATACAGTCTCTGCTATTAGATGTTTCCATTCAGATACCAAGAGAATAATGATGAAGTGATTAGAAAATATTTTTATCTGGAACATATATAATCCTAGAGAAATATGTCAGCCTTTGGGGAGATGAGCCAGCAGATGGGGAAAATTCTCAATTTTAGTTGAGATTGTTTTTATTCTTTTTCGAGGGGCTACTGTGCTTTTACCTTGAAATTGTGATAAATCAATACTGGAGTTAAAAATAGCAGTTAAGGGGAAGCCAGGATGACTCAGTGGGTTAAGCGCTGGCTTTGAAGCCCTGGGGACCGAGGATTGAATCCCAGCCCCAGCCTGTGTGGACCCATATGCTGAACTGGGGTGTGCCTCCCGATTGCGGTGAGGCCTCCAGTTCAGTTCAAAAAAATAAAAATAAAAAAATAAAAAATAAATAGCAGTTAAGGTATAGTTTTAAGCTTCATCAGATAAGCATCTAAAAATATTCTTACAAATGCATTATTGACTTTTTACTAAGTAGGGAGAGAGATCTATAAAATCCATTTCTATGAGAGGGTGAAACTTACTGTTGCAGAATTTATCTAGATTAGACTGATAGTCTCAAGATGGGAGGACATATCTTTGAATGACTGTGTCATACCTATGCCCTTAATCTTTATGATCCAAGAAGTTTCCATTCTAGACTATATTGTATATTCTATTCCATTCCTCTTCAAGTGTCTAAATTTTTTCTGTCCTTCAAAGCCTAATTCTTATGTTTCTCCCTTTAATGTACTTTCAGATTTCTCAATCTAGGGTTGATCTTCCATACATTGGACTTCTGTAGCACTTTTACTTATGAATCTTTTTCATATAACATCACAGTGCAGTTCAGTGTACCACATGTGTATCTTACCCTCAATACCAAATTGAGTTCCTAATGAGCAGGAAGGATATAATTTGGTCTTTAATGGTGCTTGGCACAATGCCTTGCCCCTAGTAAGTTCTTGGTGCCTGTTAGATAAGTAAAAGACATACCAAATTGATTTATTAAGTGTGAATTGAATACCTGCTTTATGCCCATTACTCTTGCCAGGTGCTATAGAAAAGTACAAAATAAATTCTGTTTCATTTCGGGTCTCAAGGAGGGTAGTCTTTAGAGGGGTGAGACAGTTTTTTAAATGGTAAGGTGAACGGTGTGATTGTACCTCTAAATTGGTTTTGGTTGCCTACTAAGGGATGCTTTTGGGTTTGTTAGAGAGTGGACAGAACCTGACTCCAACAAGTAAAAATAGTGAGTGCTGTTGTCCTCATAGCCACCTCCTTCCTTGATCTTTATGCACACAAAAATGAAAAGCAAGTATCCCTAGTGGGAATCTTATTACTGAGTGTTATAGTAGTTAATTTTTTCAAGTACTGCCTTCTAAAAGTATGTGTATTTCAGCAGTTACTTAGCCCTTGCTTTAGTCAGTGCTTTGTTTTGTTTAGAAAATAAAAGGCCTGTATGTTTTTGTTTTTGTTTTCCTTGCTTTAGTCCCTTCACAGAGTTTAGTCCCAAAGGAAACTCCAGCTACAGCACTGCAGGGATCTGTTGCCAGACCAGGTAAGGCACACTTTGGAAAAACTCTCAGAATGGAATGGGTTACATGTGAAGGAACTACTGCTATACTCAGTGTGCCAGGAAATGGCTGAAACTTTCTTATCTGTTTGCTTCAGAAAAGACTTCGGGTTGAGTGGCAGAGCTTGTGCAGTACTATTTGAGGTTATTTCCCCTGACCAGTTTGCTCTCTCATACATTCCTGGTGTGAGCAGGGAAATCAAGAAGGGTATCTCAGTGCCCATTGTCTGCCCCCCAGCCATGGATGGTTTCCATTGCAGAGTTTGCCCTATTCTATAACCCTGACACCTGACTGACTGGCATATGTTAACTCATGGCTACCAAGTGGTACTGCACTAAGATAATAATTGCATTATTATGACAGGAATGGAGGCTTGTTCCAAACTTCTGCCACAGTGAGGTAGCCATTCCTCCAAAGAGACAGTCATTTCAGTTACCTCTGGGTGGCGTTAAGTTTCTTCCCATGACCAAAATATTGTCAATATCACTAGGAATAGTATTTCTGGAAGGTGGAAGGTAGAGTCCATGGTATCCTGACAAATAATTGCTCTGGGATGCTGGATCAGCTCTTACTGCATGAAGAACTTGATGGCAGTAACAGCACTACCTTCAGAGATTAGATGGCCAAAGCAGATAAATATATACAAGGGCTGTCCAGAAAGTATCCAGCCATGTAATATGAAAAACAGAAACATTTATGGCTGGATTTTTTCCAGACAGCCTTCGTATATGTTATAGTTTACTTTTGCCTGGGTCATTGCCACTGTAGGTCATTGAAGGGGTAAAATAAAAACCAAAATTGAAGTATGACTACTTTCCACAGGATGTTAGAATCTCATTTACAGTACGGCTCACACACTTGACAAAATTTGTAAGGGGAAAACAACAATACAACCATGTTTAATTTGTGAATTAGTCTAAGCCAGTAAAAGTAAGGTATAACTTGTGATTATGTTTAAACCTGCTTCAGAGTGCTGTGTTCTGTGTGATGGATAGGACTTTGTACTGCACTCGTTGGATAAAATCAGGCCTCTGAAAAGAATGGATGAGTAAAAAACATTTCAGCCACCCAGATTCTTTCTTAGCTACCAACTGCCCATATGGCATCATGGCATCTAACATTGGTAGAAAGGGAACAAATTATTCAGAGAGGGGGTTAGATAGTAAAATTCATTTTTGGTGAGAAAAGGAGCAACTAAAAAGGGGAATGGAATTCCATTTCCTATCCCAACTCTTTTTTTTAAAGATTTTATTGTTTTTGACAGAGACAGAGAAGGGGGAGGGCCCAGAACAGTCTCCATAGTTGTACATCCTCAGTTTTTCAACATGGTTTCATTTCACACAGGTGGGCGGGGGCTACGCAGGGCAGGAATTGCGCTGGGGGTTTCCTGCATGGGAGGCATGCTCCCTCGAGCCAGGAGCCCAACTTGGGGGCAAGAACCAAACTGGGCCCTCCTGCATGGGAAGCACACCCCAGTTCAGCATATGGGTCCACATGGACCTGGGCCGGGATTCAATCCTTGGTCCCCAGGATTGCAAAGCAAGCACTTAATCCTCTGAGCCATCCTGGCTTCCCTCCTATCCCAACTCTTTACTTCAGAAAATGGGTTTTACCATATCATATGTCCTCCTCAGAGTATTGGCCAGGGAATCCTGTTCATTTTTAAAGTTTGACTTAAATGAATCTATTTAAAATACCCCAAAATCCACTCATTGCTTTCACCAACCCCTGTGATCTCAACTTATGAATTAACTGTGATAGTGTTAAAAGTCTCAAAAGCATTGAATTTTACTCCAAAAGAGCAAGCTAATCAAGATTTTTTTTAAATTACCTTTTGACTTAACTTTATTTTTATTTTTGAGCACACATTATCTGAGTTTCTTTGATCCGACAGAGCCAGCAGGGCAACAGAGACTCTGTGAGTTGGTATCTGTTTATTGGGGAGAGGTTTTATGGGGAGCTAAATAGCAAATGAGAAGCAGGGATTCTCTTCTGCCAGCATTATGCATTGAATGCTACATCAACATGAGCATCATAGCAACAATAATAATAGCTAATATTGAGTTATTACTAAACACCAGGTGCTGTACTAAATTTTTATTATGTGCTATTTCATTTAATCTTCTTAACTTTGAAGTGTGTAAAGTTGTTATCAGATAAGGCATTAACCACAGAAACAGCAAGTAATTTTCTCAGAGTCATATGGCTAGGCTAGTTTGGAGTAAGGTCAAATTTTAACCCAAGGACTCTGGCTTCATTGCCTTCAAGGAGGTACCATGTAATTGGTTGGGTGTGTTAGATATATGTACAGTGAATCTGGGGCTATGAGAGACCAGGCTCAGAAAGATCACTGCTATCTGGTGCATCAGGGAAGTCTTAGAAAAGATGTAACTACCTAAAGGCATTATATAATTCCATTATATAATGGAATAATGGAAGAAGATGTTTTTCTGTTGGTGCTTAGAAAGAAGTGCCTGGTAAACCTATAGGAGGCTAATTTAAGCAAACCCTGCTAGACAAATCACTGAGCTTTTCTTTTCTTGAAGCATATTGCTGGGAGGTTGAGGAAGAGAGGAACATAATGGTATCTGTAGGTGATATCTCAGAGTAAAGTGGTCTGCCCTATAAAACTCAATGAGGAAGTCCTTTGGAAGAGAATGCATTCTTAATAGATGTTTAAGACACATTGGAAGGTTGCTGTCTTTTTAAAAAAAGTATCAAGAGGGCAGGGATATTTTAAGAATGAAAACAACCTCTTTTACACGAGAGGGAGAGGTTTATTTTACTAACCTGGTTATAGCTGGATGAAATGTGAACCAGGCAGTGTGAATTTAGTCCTGTTGATCCAAACAGGATTATTTCCACAGTGTGGAGTAGAAATAAAAATAGACCAAGTAAGTGTCTTATGCCCCAGACAACCGAGTTTTGTCTCTGCCAGCTCTGTCTCTATACTATGTAGGGAGGGTGAGGATACTACTGGGTAGAGAGAGACAAGTTAGCCTAAATAGGTCATTCAGAATTCTTAGACACCTAGCTTCTCCCTGTGGATATATATACACCAGACACTTCCACATCTCATTTCTGTTCTTTGTATTTTTTACAGAACTTGAGGCAAATGCTGCCATAGTCTCTGGGCAAAGGTAAGATGATCATTTCTGCAGACTTAGCATGAATATGGCATAAGCCTCTTTGGAGGGTATACGCTTTCTCAGCCTTTAAAACTCTCCTCACCTTGTCCTTTTTCCTATACTTTGCACCACTCTTTTTCCTGCTAAACTAGGGAGCTGTCATGAGTCCTAAACCCTCAGAGATTTCCTCTTAACAAAATATGGTGGCTAAGTGTTTACTTTTTGTGATTGTTTTGAAAACTAAATGAGATAACATGTTCAGCAGCACTCAGCGTAATGAGTAAATAGTAAATATTCAATAAATGGGAGCTGTTGCTATCATTCTCATTAATAATAGTTCTTACAACACCTTCTGAAGTATAACTGTGTTTGATCCTCAAAGTGGAAGAGAGAAAGCCAGGTGGGATCTGACCCCAAAATCCACACTTCTTCTATTATACTAAGCTGCCCACATAACAAAATGAAATGCAACTGTGACTTCAACCTCAGCCCCATGGAGAGGAGTATTACTATTTTCCAAGGTCATTCATTTTTTAATGTAGGGATGCACTAGATAATATTTTAAAGAATTTCACATAGTTGTACATCAACTTAGTTTGTAAACATATTCACAATCTTTATTTTTTCTTTTTTTTTTTTTCATTTAATCCTCATATCAACTCTCTGAGGTGGTAATAGCCAGTATTTATTTGAATGCTGTTCCATGCCATACACTGGGCTACAAGTTTCCTGTATATATTATCTCATTTAATTTTCACCGTATCTATTAGGAAAGTAAATTCTCTTAGAAATAAGGAACCTAAAGCTCAGAGAGGTTACTAAATTGCCTAAGTTCACAGATTTAGTAAATGCTGAAGCTGAGGTTCAAACCCAGGCCTTCAGACTCCAGAGTCCTCACATTCACTAATACATTGCAGCAGACAAGATGGGAATTTATAGATCAAGAATCCGAAGCTTAGAGAGAATTAAATGTCATGGCCAATAAATGCATAAGACTTGACCCCTGTCCGTCTGATGCCAAATTCATTGCTATTTCTACTACATGTGTATACCATTCTACCTGTCTAGTTTTACTTGGATTGAGCTAATAATTAAATTCATTTGCATTTCTCAAGCATACACCAACTATGTGGCTAGAGAAAGGAGATAATCAGACCAAAAAGACCCTGTGGGTGTTTGTTTCTAGAGCTACCTGAATGTTGACTATATAAATACTAGGACAGTAGTGCTGTGGCTTTTTTTTTTTTTTTTCTTCTTTTTTTTGCCAGGAGAAAGAGGTACCTCCATTAGGAATCTTCCTTCCTCAGAGGCTTTGACTATTGTCTGGGCTTCCAACCAGAAAGCCATCCTCACCACCTCTAAAAGGATGTGTAAATCCCCCTGACTTGTAATTCCACACCAACTCCAGCCTCACCTCTCCTTGACTTGTCTTGGCTTATGGGGCAGTTGTTACATATAAGCTCTGGTAGTGAACAGTGTTAGCCAAATTCCCAGCTACAATGCCACTAGTTAAGGGTCCTCTGGCAGGAATGAGCAGTGGAGGGGTAGAGATAGCTTATAGGCCATAGTTCATGCTTTTAAGGAGCTCACAGTCTAGTAGAAGGCATAAGATACTAAAAAATAAAACATGTTGTATAATCTGAGGGTACTGTAGAATGTCAGATACAGACTGTGAACCCAAAACATAGAAAAGACAACTTCATTTGGGGAAAGAGGTCATGTAACACTTCTCAGAGGAGGTGTCCCTTTGACCATTTTTTTCTTTAAAGATTTATTTTTATTGGGGAAGCCGGGATGGCTCAATGGGTTAGGTGCTCACTTTGCAGCACCGGGGACCGAGGATCCGGCCCATGCGGAACCATATGCTGAACTGGGAGCTCCCCTAGTTCAGTTCTCTCTCTGTCTCTGTATCTCTCTCCCTCTCTATCTCTCCTCTGTCAAAATAAATAAATAAATAAAATATATATTAAAAAAAAAAAGATTTATTTTTATTGTTTTTGACAGAGAGAGAGATACAGAGACAGAGACAGAGAGAAGGGGAAGGGCCCAGAACAGTCTCCATAGTTGCACATCATTGGTTTTTCCACACTGTTTCATTCCACAGGTGGGCATGGGGCTGCACAGGTCAGGTACTGGGCCTGGGTCTCACCCAGGTGAGAACTGAGCTGGGGGCACTCCGCATTTCAGCATATGGGTCCACACGGGCCGGGCCGGGATTTGATCCTCGGTCCCCAGGGCTGCAAAGTGAGCGCTTAACCCACTGAGCCATCCTGGCTTCCCCTGACCATTTTGTTTTGTTTTGTTTAGTTGTGTTATTTTTGTTTCAGTTCTATGCCTTAGAAGAAAATTTAATCAGCTTCTTTTTTTCTAATTTTTTTTTTTTTTGGTTAAATTTATTGGGGTGACATTAATTGATATCAATTACATTGTTTCCAGGTGTACAATTCTACATTACATTGTCTATACATCACATTATGTGCTCACCACCCAGAGTCGGCTCACTTCCCATCACCGTGTGTTTGATTCTCCCTCCCTACTCCCTCCCACCCATTGATGGTTTTAACATGCATTATTCTATACCATGAAAGTAATAAAAAGTTTATTAAAGAAAACTTGAAATTCAGATCAGAGAATTATAAAGAAAAAAATTACCAGTAAGTCACTATCCCTACAACTGAACAATATTCACTGTATATTTTAGTTCATCTACCTTGTCTTCTTCACAAAGTATGTGTACAGATAGTGTTTTATATATAAACACTAGTATATTAGATATATTGGTATATCTAGAATATAGTGTTTAAATATAAATGCTATACCTCGTGCATACACACGCACATACATATCTCACACCCATTCATTTATATATGGTTATATATATATATATACTCATATATTATAATGAAAATAGGATTATACTATTCATAATGTTGGCAGTTGGTAACATTTTTTCCTCATTATGATATCATGAACAGTTTTTATCATTAAATAACCTTTACAACATGAATTTTTTGACTACATATGATGTACTGTGATTTAGTTAACTAATCTGTTAAGCATTTAAGCCTTATTATTTTTAGTTGTTAAATTTATTGGGGTGACATTGGTTGATCACAATTAACATTGTTTCCAGGTATACAATTCTATATTACATTGTCTATACATTGCATGGTGTGCTCACTACCCAGAATAATTTTTTTATTAGTATGAATAAAATGCTTTGACATCCTTGTGTGTTATTAGAGCTCTGGAAAAAGATTTATTTCCTTAGGTATCTAGAAATGGAATTGCTGAGCCAAAGGATTAGAGTTTTAGATCACATAATTCTTTGGGTGCGGGAAAGCTGTCTTATGCTTTCCTTGGTAGATTCCACTAAAAGATTTTAGTAGCGTATCCCCCACCCCACCACCCCTCTACCCCCGAGTCATGACAATCAAAGGTGTCTCCAGACATTGCTAAATGTCCCCTAGGAGGCAAAACTGTCCTCTGCTGAGAACCACTGGGTTATATAGTTTACACTTCATCAGTTTTTGTTCCCATACCGTCAGTAATACTGGATATTACCAATTTTAAATCTTTGCATACTAAAAAAGGGGATTGAAGTAGAGGTAATCAGTATACCCATCAGTGTATTGTGAGTACATCCCCATGTATATTCTTCTGTAATAGACTTTTAATAAACTATTATCTGACTATACTGGATTCTCAGTAAGTGCCAGTATATGTTAGTAATTTCTTCGATTTTAGGTACTATTAATTTTTTTTTTTTGACAGAGAGACAGAGAGAAGAGGGAGGGCCCAGAGCAGTCTCCATAGTTGACAGCATTAGTTTTCTATATAGTTTCACTCCACAGGTGGGCACAGGGCTGCACAGGGCAGGAACTGGGCCGGGAGCTTCCGCATAGGCCCTGGCAAGAACTGAACTGGGGGCACACCCCAGTTCAGCATATGGGTCTGCATGGCCCGTGGCCGGGATTTGATCCTCAGGCTCCGGGGATGCAAAGTGAACGCTTATCCCACTGAGCCATCCCAACTTCCCCACTATTAATTTTTGAAGGGGAATATTGTTATCTTAGAAAGTAGATGAGGAAGTTGGGATATTTTTATATGAAATTCTTAATGTCTTTTACCTGTTTTTTCACAATTTCATAATCATTATGCTTTAGTACTTTATTTTTACTAATGTAACAAGCTAGACTCACTTTTAAATTGTCAGTAATACAGAAGGTAATTGTGCTCATTGTCCCAGGGTGGAATATTTTCTCTCCAAAATAACTATGTAGTTCTCTAGCTTTATTAACACAACTCTGTATCTGAAGAGCCTGTTTTTATGTGACTGGATTCCCTCACCTCTTTGGAAACTTTGTGCTTTCATCTGTCAACAGTGAGCCCAAAGAGATAATTGAAAAGTCCAAAACCCCAAGCCGGAGAAACTCCCGAACTGAGGAGCCAACTGTGGCTTCAGAAAGTGTGGAAAACGGACATCGGAAGCGATCCTCTCGGCCTGCTTCAGCCTCCAGTTCTACTAAAGGTTAGCGTTGGGGTGCAGGTGCTGTTTATAGGTCAAATAGAAGAATAGGGTTCGTATCACAGCCATAGAGGACTTTGTCTTTCATCTTTGCTTCTGTTCCTTAAATTATTAAGTTACTTCAACTTCTACTGTTTATTTGGCCCTTCCTTTATTTGTTAGCTCATTTAACTGTGTTTTCTATGTGGGTACACAAGAACAGCAAGCACTCTTGGGAAAAAAACATAACAGGGCTGATTGATTCATTATCACCACTTCAGATAGATCCTCAATAATATGGCCCAGTCATCTTTCTATGTTTCTGTAGTCAACTTTCTTTTCCCACACTCTACTGCAGGGGTATCCAACCTTTTGGCTTCCCTGGGTCACACTGGAAGAAGAAGAATCATCTTGGGCCACACATAAAATACACTAACACTAATATAACTGAGGAGTTAAAAAAAAAAATCACAAAAATATCTCATACTGTTTTAAGAAAGTTTACGAATTTGTGTTGGGCAACATTCAAAGACGTCCTGGGCCGCATGCAGCCCATGGGCCGCAGGGTGGATAAGCTTGCTCTACTGTTAAACCTCTGGCCCCTACTTTTCTCCCTTCTCAGCAGAGACTCTCACCTCTTCACAGAGAAAATAGAATTCCCTCATCTCTCACTATGAAGACATAAATCTACCAGTGTCCACCTTTGCTTCTGTAATAGAGCAGCTGTCTGTCCTCAAGTGTAAGGCCAATTCCCCCACTTGTATCTTTGATATCATCTTCTTTGACCATCTCAAGAACCTTTCACTACCAGTTTTCTCTTCTTTGTTGACTGCTATCTCCATTTTTTATTTTTTAAGATTTATTTTTATTGTTTTTTGACAGAAAGAGACAGAGAGAGAGAGACAGAGAGGTGGGGGAGGGACCAGAGCAGTCTCCATAGTTGACAGCATTAGTTTTCCATATAGTTTCACTCCACAGGTGGGCACGGGGCTGAGCAGGGCAGGAACGGGGCCAGGAGTCTTCTGATTAGGCCACGGCAAGAACTGAACTGGGGG
>PVKE010005634.1:0-24706 GCA_004027555.1 Craseonycteris thonglongyai
CCATCCGTTCACACAGCCCCTCTGAGGACTATGATTAAACGAATAGGTTAGGAGTCTTCCGAACACCATGTTCCCCAAACCCCTGTTACGGAATCAGAGTGCTTAGTAAAGGTTCGAATGGTAAAGGCTCTGGGAAGTTACTCAGTGATGAAATTCCATTTCCCACACATTTTTGACCACTGAAACCTTTTCTGTTTTGTTTTCTCATAAATCCATGTCCCCTGAGATGACTGCTCATGGAGCGTGATTTGGACAATACTAGTGGAAAAAGCATAAAATTCTCACCTTACGCTCCCCATACAATGAAAGAAGTCCTGTCCCTGAGGCTTTGATGGCTCCACTTTTCTTGCAAAGATCAAATTCAATAATAAACCTATACAGCTGACTAAGGCACAGGGGCTAAAGCACAGGGTGATGACAGGGCTTATTTGGTAAAATTACTTCTTTACTCAATTAACTGGTAAATATCAAAGCCTATGACACTGATACCAAATATCATCAGGCCCATGGTGCCAAGGATGCGAAGATCCCAGAAGAGGCTGAGAGGTCATCTCGTTTTACCCCATTCCACACCCTATCCCAGTCTTAAAGCAAAACACATAACCTTCCAGCCTTCCTAAAGCATCATGCTCACTCTATCTCTACCAGAGTTCAACCAAGACATGGGTCAACTGTCTCTTCACATTTCCTGACTCTCCACCCCATTGAGCATTTCCTTTTCTGACCTTTAATCAGATTGTCCTTCCATTTATTCATCAAAGGCATAGTGAACACCGGTGACATGCACAACATGGTGCGGGAAAGATCTGGAAAAGACAGAGCCTACTCTCAGGAGCATGCAACCCCTACCAATGGAGGGCGATGTAAAGAGGAACAAAGCGGCTCTGCTCTGAGCAAGACCACAGTTGGTGAAGACTGAGTAAGTCGCAAGCGTGTTTTCTCATAGAATACACCCAGCAGGGTTCTCACCATGATCACAAGGGGAACCTAGAACAAAGCTTGGTTCCTGGAAGCACTCTCTCCATAGAAGCCTTGATTTGCATTGCTATTACTTCTATTGTTATTATATATTACATGGATTTTGCCTTACTTTAGTCTCATGTCATTGTCTAGGAAAACAGAAGGGTAAGATCCATCTTCCTACAAGTTGGTAGAATTACTCCTTTACTCAGTGACTGATAAACACCAGAACCAACAACACTTTATTTTTCTACTTGCACAACGATGCCACCAGTAGCTCTTTTTGGCTGACTTCACTGATTCATCAATTCCTTCCTTCCTTCTGTCAACTAATACTTATGGAGCCCCCATGATGGGCTAAACTCATTGATATGGGGGAATCTAACAATCAACAAGACAGAGATGGTTTCTTCCCTCCGGGAGCTTGCTGAACCCAGGAATTGGGAGATGATTTCCATGAGATTGGGTTATGCGCATGTGTTTTGTGATGTGCAGGGCCGAGTAGAAGCAGAGTATCATTACAACACAACCACTCACCAACAGTCTTGCTGTCAAGCGGGGCCTCCGTGTTCTGGAGTGGAAACTATCATGTGCTTGCTTGGCACTGAACCTGGTTTCCGGGGCACTGTCCGAAATGTCCACTGAACAAATTAAGGAGTGGAGAAATTAATCAGAAGCATTATTTTTGAATTCCATTTGCTACATAAATAGTAATCATGATGAAAAGAAGGGGGTTAATAAGACTCTGTATGTGTTAATGAATGCCTGCTAAGTTGTGAAATGACATTACGCACTTGGTGATCCTTGACTGCCCAGCCACTGTGGCATTTGGTATCATATTCCCATTTTAGAGATGAGGGGGGAAAAGAAAGTTCAGGGGTATTAAGTACTTGAAAGTTCAGGGATATTAAGCCCAGCACTTGAACACTGTAAGCTTAGGGAGAGAGGCTACCGGAGGCCTGAGAACACACTCACATTTTCCTTCTCCTTTAAGGAGAAGTTTAATGCTTTCCCCAGATCCCGTTTTTGTTACTGAGGGACAGGGTCTTCTTTTTCAGACTAAACTAAGTGAGAACGGATGAGGTGATGAGTTCTACCTAATGTGTCACAGCTGGAGATGAGGCCCGTGGCTGTTCACTGAAATTAATGCCTTGCAGGCAATCATTACCAGCCCCAGCCTAATAGGAACCCAGGGCATTCCTGATAATGCAGAGTTGATTTCCTCCCTCATTTTCCAAATAAAGTGAAGCAAACAACAGATTTTCTTAAAACCAAAAGGCCAGGAGTCTCTGTGCCGAGTGAGACGATGCAGAATTCAGTCCCATAGTACCAGGGCCAGAGGGGGCCTGAAAGTCACCGAGTCTGATGGGTGACTTGCTGCACGAGTCTCCTCTACTCCACCCCAGCAGGTGCCCTCTGGCCTGTGCTCTCACACCCTAGGGTGGGAGAGCTCCTTGCATGGGGTAACGCATTTGATCATGGGAATGAGCTGATTGGAAGGTCCCCTGTATGCTCAACTGAACACCTGCTTCAGGCACTTCTAGACATTGCTTTTAATTTTCTCCCGTGAAGTCACCAGATGTCTGATCTGTTATCCACATGATTAGTGTTTCCATGTTGCTCTCATGGTACTGTCATACCACATAATAGGCTACTGTGCACTAATGTGTTTTCTTTTAACTCATTGTAACTTAAACGCCTATTTTAACCTCAAAACAGAGCAATAATATCTGTGAACTCATAGATTTCATGTGTTCATTTTATATTTTTTCTAATAAATATTAATGATATGACAATGCATTATTAATTATGCATATTAATTTTATTGATGTATTTATAATTAGCATTATTATTAATGTATCAGTGGTGGTATGGTTACCCCATTGTGGGAAGTTCCAGGCATGTCCCTTCTTTATATACAGCATTTGAAAATAACAACAACAGCTAACTTCATTAGAACACACATCCCCAGTATTTTCAATTATATTACATTACTCACAATTAATTTACTACTGTGGTGACTTGCCTCCAATTTGTACAAATGCTGATTTAGGTTGGGGGCGGGGGGGCGCAGTCTCAGATGTAATTCTTCCATTACATATGCTCTGATTTTATTGTAGACAATCTGTGTTTTCATTAGCTTTCTTGGCAGTCAAGCTACTGTATGTGCTTCTAAAGAGTTGGGTGTTTCCTAATACCCTTAAATCCTTTTTCTAAGTCTTTTTTTCTAATGTGTGCCAGTGTTATATCATCCTTTTCCATCTTCTTCATTCTTTTTTCCCAGTAGACAATGGTTTTTTTTTTTACAGATTTATGGAGATATACTTGATACATAACATTGTGTAAGTTTAAGGTATACAATGTGTCAATTTGATACACTTATGTATTATTAATGCAAAATGATTACTGCAGTAGTGTTAGTTAATACCCCCAACACCTCACATAATTACCATTTCTTTATCATGGTAAGAGTATTTAAGATCTACTCTTAGCTACTTTCGGGTACATAATGCAGTGTTGTTAACTGTAATCACCATGTGTACATTACATTTATAGAACTTATTCGTCTTATATTGGAAGTTTATACCTTTTGACCAGCATCTCCCCATTTCCCCCACCTCCAGCCCCTGGTAACCACTATTCTACACTCAGTTTCTATGAATTTGGCTTTTTAAATATTTTACATACAAGTAAGATCATATAGTGTTATCTTTCTCTGTCTGACTTAATGCCAAATTGAAGAGGACACAAATAAATGGAGATATATCATGTTTGTAAATCAAGAAAATTAATATTGTTAAAATGTCCAACTACTGAAACACATCTATAGATTTAATGCAATTCCTATCAAAATCCAAATGGCATTTTTTACAGAAATAGAAAAAACAATCCTAAGATTCCTATGGACCACACAAGACTCTGAATAGCCAAAGCAATTATATAAAAGCAAAATAAAGCTGGAGGCAAAAGCTGATTTCAAACTATACTACAAAGCTATAGTAATCAAAACAAAATGGCACTGTCTTAAAAAATAGACACACAAACCAATGGGACAGAATTGAGAGCCAAGAAGTAAAACCCTTGTATATACAGTCAATTAATAATTAATGGGAGGAGAGGTGACTCTGGGTAGTGAGCACACAATGGAATATATAGACGATGTATTGTAGAATTGTACACCTGGAACCTATGTAATTTTCACCAACCAATGTCACCCCAACATATTTAACAGTTAAAAAAATAAAAACAAAGGCAAAAAAGTTTTTGACAAGGAAGCCAAGAATACTCAATGGGGAAAAGAGAGTCTCTTCAACAAATGGTATGGAAAAACTGGAGAATCACATTCAGACGAATAAAATTAGACCCTGGTCTTATACCACTCACAAAAATTAATTCCAAATGGATTAAAGACAAACATAAGACCTGAAATTGTGGAACTCCTGGAAGAAAACATACAGAAAAAGTTCTCCGATATGACACCAAAAACCCAAATGACAAAAGCAAAGACAAACAAATGGGACAACAGTCAAACTTCTGCGTGGCAAAAGAAACAATCAACAAAATGCAAATACAACATTTGCAATGAGAGAATATATTTGCACATTATATATCTGATAAGGTTAATATTCAAGGCATATAAGAAACTCATATACCTCAATAACAATTAAAACAACACAATCCTACTAAAAAATTGGCAAAGGAACTGAGTAAACATTCTCCCAAAGAAAAAAAATAAATGGTAATGAAAAGGTGCTCAGCATCACTAATCATCAACAGACGAGAAATTAAAAACACAATGATGTATCATCTCACACCTGTTAGAATGGCTATCTTCAAAAAGACAAGAGATAACGATACTGGTAAGGATATGGAAAAAGGGAACCCTTGTGCATTATTGGTGAGAATGCAAATTGGTACAGCCACTATGGAAACTAGTATGGAGATTCCTCTAAAACTTAGAAATAGAACTATCATGTGATCCCCCAATCCCGTTATGGGTGCAGAACCAATGAAAATGATATCAGGATCTTAAAGAGTTATCTGTACTCCCGTGTTCATTTCAGCATTCTTGACAGTAAGCAAGATATAGAAACAACCTAAGTGTGTGAGTGTGTGTCTGATCACAATGCAATGTGATTCAGCCACAATAAAGAAGGAAATCCTGCCATGTGCAACAACATGAATAGACCTTGTTTATTCTTTTGGAAGCAAGTATGAGAACTCGCAATGATTCTTACTCTATTTCATCTTGGCTTATTAACTAAACTTGTAAAGATGCTTGTTTATTCTAACTAGTTGCCTAAAATATTCATTCCCACCTATATGTTCAATAAACATGTATTCTGTCTTTATCCAAACCATTCACAGGCATATGGACCTAGAAATCCATTTTCAGGTTGATATTAATCCAGCAACCATCTTGCTTTGAGAACTAGCTTCTATCATGCAATGCATGTGTCTCCGTTTTTAATCCTCTAGTGATTTTTGTCATTTAATATGGCCCATGTAATAGTATGGTTATTACTTCTAACATGTCCACTATTTCATATGGACAATTTTGATTTTTTGTAAGATTATTAAAGAATTCTTTAAAGATTGCTCACCTCTGGAAGTTATAAGATTTCTTAAGTACCTAGTTATCTACACATTGTGTCAAACACTTGATATATACTGCACATTATTAATACAGTTAACTCATAACGGTAGGTATTATGTCCTTAAGATACAGAGGAGGAGTTCCTGAATTGTTATAAAACCATCAAAGTAACCCAGTTAGTAGGTGAAGCTGAGATTCAAACTCATCCACGCACAATCCATTTCCATTCCAAGATGGTAGGCTCCGAGTGGGAAGTGGGTTTGTGTGGATGAACACAACTGCATTGGAGTTTGCTGGGTAGAGTATCAGCATTTGCAAAGCTAACATGTAATATCTATGCTGGAAAAATAGCAAATCATCTGCTAAGCACTTTGATTTGGAGCAAGTGAAAACCTTATCATAATCTGCACTGAAGAGAGGCTCAGACAGAAGTGATATTGAGACATGCTTTGACCTTATGAGGAGTTTCCGTGTGGAAGCGAGGAGCCAAAAGCAACATCAAGAGGGGCGAATGCTTCTGTTTTGCACCTTAGAGTGATACCTCTAGCAGAGGTCCTCAAACTTTTTAAACAGGGGGCCAGTTCACTGTCCCTCAGACCATTGGAGGGCCGGGCTGCGGGCCTGGGATGAGTCGGCTGCTAAGCAGGACAGGCAGCGGCGGCAAAAACACCCGGCGGGCCGGATACATGTTTTCGGCGGGCCACCTGTGGCCCGCGGGCCGGAGTTTGAGGACGGCTGCAGGCTGCTGTGCTATGCCAGAAAGCAGAATTTAAAATGAGCTTATCCGTGGTCTTCAATTGTGGTACAATTCCATAGGAAGGAGAAATAAACTTGCCCTTTGATTTCCCCAATCCTGTAGCTGCTGCCACTGTGGCTACTGTCTTGCCTCCACTGGATGAGTAGCACAGTGATGCCATCCCTCTAACCACTGGGCTTCTCTAACCACATTCATGGACACATGAGCAATCCAGCTTCCTTCCCTTTTGAGTTGCTGTCCTAGAAATGGGGCTGCATTCGTCACCCTGTCCTACAGAGGCTGCAGAGGGCCAGCAACATGGGAACCATTTCAAAGTGATGTGTGAGACTCTTGTCTCTCAGTGGAAAGATAGACCAGTGGCCGTGCCATATGAATGAACTTCAGTTCCTGGACGTTCACCCCTTTGGGAGAGAGTAGAGATGGCTGATTTTCAGTGGGTACAGCCTCCCTGCAACCTTGGCCATATTTCCTAGCTCTTAGAGGGTGGGTAGCAAGCAAACTTTTCCAGTAGACGGCTGAGTTCCCAGGTGCCAAAAAGACACTTGGCCATTGAACTGGTGCAGAAGGCTCTGGGGAGGCGTCAGTGTTTTTGCAGGGTTGTGCGTTGCTAGGTCTGGGATGACCTGGGGCAGGCTGCATTGCTCACCAAATTTTTACATAAAGTGCTTCAGCAAGAGAACACAGGGCAAACTTGCCTGGCTTTTCTGTCAGAGTTGGCAAAGCCAACTATGTAGCTGCCGTGTCAAAGACCTCATGCAAGGTATGTCCAGCTGAAAGCATGGAATGACTTGGTCATAGCAGATGGCTCCTCAGTGTGGGAGGGAGCCAGTCATCTACCAATGTTCATTTAAGGTAATCTGAAACACTTAAAAATAAAATACTTTCTACCTGCTTCTAGCAGAGAAGCCAAGTCTGTGTAACTAAGGAGAATCCTTTATAATGGACCCCGTCTTGCACATGTGGCCTAGTAACTGTGTTTCCAAGAGAGTTCAGGCTGGGATTTCCCAGGATGCACTACATCAGTGATGCCAGTGTCAACCTGGATTCCCAGAGAAGCTGAAATCTGATGGGATCTCCAGTGTGATTGATCCACTTGACTGCTAGAACAAACAGAAGCCCCTGCCTCCATAGTCCCAGTGAGAAACAGGCTTGAGAGGACCATCCCTCTGGGTGTGGCCCCTCTACCCAGAGGAGTGACCCTTCCCTGCTTTGAACAGATGCCTCTGAAACCAACAACATGTATTGGCAGTGGCTAGAGGGCTCAGAGAGCTTCCTTTATTTGGCCTATGGGGGTTGGCATTTGGGGTTCCATATCTGGCCCCAACAAAACAGCAAGGGAAGTCTGTCCCCACAGCTGCCCAGTGTTCCCTGGTGCACATGGAAATTAGGGTGTACTTAGAAGATGTTACAAAACTGTGGGAGGAATTACGTTATTTTACAGAGTACCTGCTATGATGCCCTTCCCCATCTCTGGCTGGAATTATTTCTGTCGTCTCCTCATGGTCTCCCCTCAGTCTGTTAACATAGCAGCCAAACTCCTGCAGCTCAGACCGAAGCTGGATCATGTCCCGGCTCTGCTCAGAACTTTCCAAAGACTTCACACCTCAGTCAGAGTGAGTTAAAGGCCCTAGTCCCCATGATAACCTACAAGTCCTTACTAATTCTAATGCCACCTCCTATTACTTCCTTTTTCTAACCCACTGTGCTCAGCCTTGCTTTTCCTCAGGCACATTTCTGTCTCAGGGCCCCTGCTCTTATCTTTTCTGTCCCTTACTCTGTGGCTGGTTCCCCTATGGCCTCTAGGTTTGCTCCAATGGGCTCTTCTCAGTGAGAACTTCTCTGACCTCTCTTAACCTATCAGAACCCCATTCTCTACTTTCTTGCCTACCGGTAATTCTCCCCACCTCTTTGTTTTTTTCAATTTATCAATGTCAAACATGCCACAAGGCTTACTTAGTTACTTCATTTATTGTTTGTCTTTTCTGGATAAATAATCTCCGGCAGCAAAGATTTATTCTCAGTTGAGTCCCCAAGATCTAAAGTGTGTCTGATATATAATAAGCATTCAACAAATACGTGCTCAGTAGGTGAATTATATCATGTAATTCTCTCAACAACTTGTGATGCAGATTCTGCTATGTCCACTTCAGAGATGAAGAAAATAAAGCATAAGAGGTTAGATAACTTGGCCAAGGTCACATTGATGACCACTACTGTTTCTTTAGCTTGACCACTACCTGCAGGGCACCATTTACTGCTTCTTCTGCCATAAAACTGTGTCTCTGAAAATCAGTAGCTTTCAGATATAATCCTACCACCTCTAATAATCTCTAGTCCCCTCCACACCAATTTCTACAGACTGAAGTAATCAGAATTTCCACCATAATTTCTCTTTGGTCTTCCAAAGTAGAGGACCATACTTTTCCATGGTCTAACTCACTCTCTGTCCAGGGTGGACCAATGAGATGAGGGCTTGTTTGGTCCAGGCTAGGAAGAGGTTGAAAAGAAATCCTACAAAGAAGAACATTTTAAATAGACTTTCTGTAGCATATTGGATATGAAATGCACTTTATAAATAGGGTGACCAAATGTACCATTTTAAATAAGGCAGAAAACAACGGCACTGTCCCATTTGAAATGGTACCTATGGTCAATCTAGTCTCACTGGGCTAAATTCAAGGTGTCAGTAGGCTGACCACACATTGGACTTCTCCAAGAGACCAGTTGATCCATGACAAAACCACATCAACTCAGGTCACTGACTTCTAGTCTGGTATTCTCTCCACCATATGTCATCTTAAAAGGACAGCACATCCATGAGTAATTCTATGGGACATAAAATAAAATAAAATTTGTTTTATATCTCTGATCCCATCTTCTTACATGTAAATCAACTATGAGTTGCAATGTATATTTACTGGTGCTTAATTTTAATGTCAGCATTAGATGACCTAAGAGAATTCAGTCCAGTATTCCAGTGAGCAGAAGGGAGGCATCTACATTTGCTTTTCTGATAGCCTGAAATTAAATACTTGGGTTTTTTTGTTTGTTTGTTTTTGTGCCTTTGCTCCACTTTCCCTTCAAATTCTGCTTCTTTCTCTGACCTATTATTCAGTCAGAAGGTCCTAACCCCAGGCCCTGTCTATACCACATCCAAGCCTTACAACTAGGTCCTGACTTGCCAACAGCCCAGTATTTTCTCAAGAAACTAGAACTGATTAGGCCCTGATTGGGGGGTGGGTGGGGGGATTTGTTTTCATAATTTACATCTTGAAATAAAAGTTAAACTTCTGCTGGGTGAACTGAGAGGAGCCAAATAATAAACTGATAGTGAAATTGTTCTTCCCTGCAGCGCAGGAGTCACAGGGGAGTGGGGTTTGCTGGCCCCAGAAGTGATGACGGGCCTGACAGTGTGATTGGCTAAATGCTGGATGGTGACCAGTCGAGGACACAAAATATGTTTCTCCTGAAATTCTTTCCTGGAAACAGAATTACCTCACTGTACTAAATCCTTGGCTGTGCCTTAGTGTGTCCATCTATAACATTAGGGTGGGTAAATAGGTGGGTGAACTAGATGACAGGCTAAACTTTGAGACACACTGAAGCTCTATCATCACTTTATTCAATTTTAACCAAAATGTCTCAAAGTCAGGTTTTCAGAATTCCAGTCACTAGGAGAAGAGTCTATGCATTCTTGCATTGTATATGGTCTTATGCCCTAGCGTATATCCCATTCCTAAAGATCACAATACATTCACTCGTGAGAGGCCCCAAGACATTTCGTAGTAAGTAAACTTAGCTTAACCAGCTGTTGTCCAAATATTTAATCATGAAATTGGGTTTCTTCTCCCAAGAATTTCCTAGCCTAGTAAATGAAAAACAAAAGAACAGTTACCTGTAAGAATGAGGCAAATTCCTTATCTGCTAACATGGGAACATGATCTAATAATTCATGATAGCCTATAGAGGAGAAAAACAAGTGGTGATAAATAAGATTTATAGTCACATAGGAAAAAGGCTTTGGGGAGGGGTATCTATGGAAAAAGCTACACATGATTTACTGGGGGGATTCCCCCCAGACCAGAATTTATTTACAAAAAATTGTGTGTGTTTTCTTACATGTTTAAACTTCAGTCACTTTCAAAATACTTCCTGTTTGATGTGATACACCTATCGAGATGTTTTTTTCCCCTGCTCAAAACAGTTTTTTAACTTGTCAATTTTGATGTCTTTTAGTGCTTCTGCATTTTTTTGTTTCACCTCCTCCACAGCGGCAAAGGGTTTTCCTTCAAAGACTTTTTTCATCCAAGGAAACAAACAAAACAAAGTCTCTCGAGTGGAGATCGGGTGAATAGGGAGCATTGGGCACAGGGCGTCATCCCACTTTCTGCGGAACACTCAGCGAGGCGAGGGCAGGTGCGTTGTCATGGTGGAAGAGCCAGTCATCTATTTGCCACAACTTGAAACGTTTCTTCCGCAAATCGTGATACAACCTTCTCAAAACTTACGGATACAAATTTTGCTTGACTGTTTGACCCGGAGGCCCAAATTCCGAGTGCACAATCCCTCTCACATCAAAGAAACACATGATCGTTGCTTTCCAGGTATTTTTGGGTCATAAGGAGATAAATAATTTCATAAGGAGAAAATGTCTAACTACTTGCAGGGAGTATCCAAGGTCAAACATTCTTTTGGCTCAGTCTTCTGTATTTTCAATGTTTGATGCAGTTGATATAATAGCAGCTATGGCTGAGAATGATAATCCAGAGACATCAGAGATTCAGGCACTCACCAACTCCTCACGCATTTTAGAAAATTAATAGACACAATTTATTACTGAAAACTTCGCATCATGTTTTGAGATAACTGGAAAGCCAATGAGATTTTACAAGGCTTGATTCCAAACTATTGTGAAACATTTCCCTGGTGTAACACAGTCACTTTGGTAGACACTCTAATTAACAAGTAGTTTGTTACTAATAACAGCGAAAATAATGAAGGTGGATATAGGGTCATCTTTTTAATAACAAAACAGACATATAGTTCTTATAAATTTAATGTGGTTTTACTCTCTTTTCCTTCTGTATTTGACCTTCATTCTACTTGAGTTGGGCATCCATTTGCCAGAGAAGTGGAGATATTATGAAGGAATCCATGATTAAGATGAGGGTGTCCTTCGTTCAAAATAAGTTTTCAAAGCAAGAAAGAAGGTATAAAATCGGAGGTTTTGTTTAGAAGATTTTCTAATCTCTTTGTGTCCCTTTTAGCATGGGTCATTTCTGGAGGACTCAGCTCTATGACTCTGGAGGGTGGTGACTCTACCCCTTCTACATGTGACAGGTGCTTGTCCATCATCGTGACAGAAGAGGATGTAAAAAGATACAAAATGAAAGATAGCAACCTCTGGAAAAAGAGATAGTAGAGATAGAAAGCAAAGCACTTGCGATTCTGGGAGGATGTCAAGCCACAGGTACCCATTAGCATCATCCTGAGGCATCCACATAGGCTGGACAGGACAGTGTGGCTGGGCTGAAGGTGACCTTGAGCTGAGATTTTTTGGAGCCACCTTCTGTTCCCACGTTGGGTACCAGCAGGCCTGTGGTGGCACCTTTTCTATGTCTGGTAGAGGACATAATCTTGTAGCAGAAGCTGGGTGGGCCTTGTAGGCAGGGGAGCAAGAGGAAGCCAAGTTGGCGAAGAGGGAAACCCACAATTCTCTAGGGCAGCGGTCCCCAACCTTTTGGGCAGCAGGGACCAGTTTCATGGAAGACAATTTCTATGGACAGAGGGTAGGGGGGCAGGGTAGGGAGGGGGATGATTCAAGTGCATTACATTTATTGTGCACTTTATTTCTATTATCATTACATTGTATTGTAATATATAGTGAAATAATTATACAGCTCACCATAATGCAGAATTAGTGGGAGCCCTGAGCTAATTTTCCTGTAACTAGACAGTCCCAGCACTAGTGTCACCTCAGCTCCACCTCAGATCATCAGGCATTAGATGCTCATAAGAAGCCACAACCTAGATCCCTCCCATGCACGGTTCCCAATAGAGTTCGCGCTCCTGTGAGAATCTAATGTCCCCCACGGATCTGATAGGAGGTGAAGCTCAGGTGGCCATGAGAGCAGTGGGGAGTGGCTGTCAATACAGATGAAGCTTCGCTTGTTTGCCTGTCTTTCACCTCCTGCTGTGTGACCTGGTTCCTAACAGGTCACTGACTGGCACTCGTCTGTGGCCTGGGGGTTGGGGACCCCTGCTTTAGGGCAAAGAATGGTTAACATGAGAAAGCAGCAACACGCTGGCAGGATAGAAGTGCTGGGAGGGCAGACAGAGAACTCTATTCGAGAGACAGAGCTGAGCCCAGCCAGCACGAAGCACAGTGAGTGGTCTTTCGTGTAAGTGAAAGTGATTCCTGGGTGTGCAGAACTTTCCCAAGGAGAGAGCGACAGTGTTCGGAGCGCATTACTGTGCTTCACTTTCGCTTTTCCCACTATCAGGCTCAGTATAACCATCAGCAGAGGAGAAATTAAGGAAGACTGCAATGAGAATGCAAAGAAAACGCACGTGAGCCATTTCCCAAATCGCCCCCTTTACTAACAGCCTCCCTCTCCTCCATCTGCGGTGTGCTTTCTGGAGTGCGGACAGGCAGGAGTGGTCTCAGTCGCTCAGCTGTGAATCGCGTCGATGGGACATATCCCACCATGGAGCTCATCTGTCTCTCAGTACTGGATGTTGGCATATCCCAGGACAGGTGTCAAAAATGTGACACTTACCACATGCACTTTGGCAGGAAAAAGACTAAAAACAACTGCTTTAAACAATGAACCTATTGTTTGGGTAATAAGCAGCTTGGAGGGGTATTAGGTCTGGGGTTTGGTTGAAGCTGGGAAGAGACCTAAAGCTGGGCTGTGTGACCTTGGGCAAGTTTCTTCACCTCTCTGAGCTTTAGTTTTCACTTCTGTGAAAGGAGAGAATTGAAGGTGTTTTCTTTCTTTCTTTCTTTCTTTCTTTCTTTCTTTCTTTCTTTCTCTCTTTCTTTCTTTCTTTTAAAATTTATCTTATGGTTTGAGACAAGGTGAGAGAGAGAAAGGGGGAGGGCCCAGAGCAGTGTCTATAGTTGTACTTCATTAGTTTCATTCCACACGGGTGGATGTGGGCTGCACAGGCCGGGAACCGAACTGGAGGCCTCCTGCATGGGAGGTGAGACCCTTCGTTGCTGAGCCATCCTGGAGGTTAGCAATTGTGCCTCAGTTCAGTATATGGGGTTCGCATGGGCTGGGCCCAGAGCTGAGAATTGAACCCCAGAACTCGTGATTGCAAGGCAAGTGCTCAACTGCCGAGCTATCCCAGCATCCCTGAAGATGATTTCTAGGAGCCCTTGCAGAGTGAAGGACTGTAAGCTCTGAATGCCTCCGGACATGGGGTTAAGTCCTCTCCCAGCCTCCAAGGACAACAGAGAAGACACAGCTGTGTGCCGAATGGCCTCTTGGCCTGCAGCAGGACCTTGACAAGGGTGCACAGGGGCTCAACAGGACGACATGGGAGGAGGGTTGCTTTGTTATGTGGCCTCTGGCCTCCCCTTTCTTCTCTAGCCCCTCATTGCCTTCTCTTACCTCACCCACTCCCACCCCCATAAACACCACAAAACACTCAGAATACTCTCTTTTCTCAAAGTGCTTTCAGTTAAGCCAATACCAGTAATTTATCCCTTGGTGTGAATTTTTTTCTTCTTTTTTTTTTAAAGACAGACAGAGAGAAAAAGAGAGAAGCGGGAGGGCCCAGAGCAGTCTCTGTAGTTGACAGCATTAGTTTCCCATATAGTTTCACTCCACAGGCGGGCATGGGGCTGCGCAGGGCAGGAACTGGGCCGGGAGCCTCCCACATGGGCCCCGGCAAGAACTGCACTGGAAGCACACCCCAGTTCAGCATGTGGATCCACATGGGCCGGAGTCAGGATTTAATCCCCGGGCTCCAGGGCTGCAAAGCAAGTGCTTAACTTGCTGAGCCATCCCAGCTTCCCCTTGAATTTAAGCCAGATAGCACCACTCCTAAGAAGTTGGGTTCCCTCTCACTCCACACTCTGCCCCATGTGATCTGCACCCTCAGGCGTCTCTCCCCCAGCCCATATTCTGTTCCCTCTGCCTGAATCATCGCCTTCCTGCTATCTCACCAAGCCCCCAGCCCCTCAGACCCTCTTCCTTGTGAACTTAAGCCATCCTCTAAGACATAGCCCACATACATGCCACCTCTCCCGGGCTTTGGGGCCCTGGACCCCTGCTCCTCCAGGGGGCTCTGGCAGCATTCGGGACATGCCACGTGCCCCCTGACTCCTCGGAGTTCTGCCAGATTTTCACCTGGCTGATTCCTAATCTGTCCCTGGCACCCAGGACACGGTCAGTGACGTTGTTTGCCCAGCTCCCAGCCCTAATTCAGGCGCCCTTTCTCCTTTTCAACCAGAGCATGGCAGCAAGCAGCACAGGCTTGGCCATGAGCCAATGCTTGGCCCGCGTCCTGGTTCTGCTGCAAAGTTGCCCTGTGTCTGTGGGCAAGCCGATGCATATCTCTGACCCTCAGTTTTCTCATCTGTGAAATGGGAGCAGCTGTCTGGCCTCATGTAATGTTGGAAAGCACTTAACATGGTGCCTGGTGTGTTGTAAGCCCTCAGTGAACGTTTTATCTCCTTCCTGACTCTGGACCAGCTTGGTTGGCTTACTCCC
Organism: Craseonycteris thonglongyai; assembly: GCA_004027555.1. NCBI lineage: Eukaryota > Metazoa > Chordata > Mammalia > Chiroptera > Craseonycteridae > Craseonycteris > Craseonycteris thonglongyai. Next base: position 15,038 of record PVKE010005634.1, read on the forward strand.
AATCTTCATACTGAATACCGAACTTATTTGGGGAGAGCTCAGACCCACATCTTTGCCTCTTGATCCTCTGTACCCCATTTCTACTTCAGTTACAGGCAGCCTCGCCACTGAACTTCTTAAAGGACTGCTGACATTGCCAGGGTTGCCCCAGTTACCTAGAGTTAGTAGATTTTGAATACAGTGCTGGGAGAAAGGGCTGCTCCTTTTAACAATTGTCTGATGAATTAGGGGCTTCACCAGACAAACCCTCTCTGTTCAAAGTCTTATGGAGATGGGATAATCCCCTACTTTGGTGACACGCAGAATGGGGAACTCAGTTGAATCGGCATGATTCACGCTGAACTTCTATCACTGCCATCGTACCCACTCGCACTGAGGGGGGCCCGTGAGGGGGTCCCTGAGACAATGACGCTTGGAGGTTCATTGTAAACATACTGCTATCAAGCCCTAACACCAGATAGTTTCTTACCCTTATGTCTGTAGCCTAACCATAAAGAAAACAAGAGAAAAGATGTCTAGTTAACTAAGGGCGACTGCTCACTGGGTTTTCATTAAGTAAAGCATTTACCATCATTAACATCAGGCAAACTTCGCCTTCTGTGTCTGAACCAACCCAAAAGATGGGAAAAGAAGAAATTTGTCTCCACTTAATTTCCAATATGTGTGTGGACCTGACCCCATCCTCTGTGTCTGTACCCAAGACTTGGGGTGGAAGATTCTGGAGTCCACCTACAAGACGTGCAGTTTGGGATTCCAGCTAACAAGAAGGTGAATGTGTCTATTGTTCAGTTATGCAATTTTTCGTTGCTGACCCAGGCCCGCCCTGCATGTGGCTGGATAATTTATGAGAGCGGCTAGAGGAAAGAAAGAAGGGAAGAGGCAAGGTGGCTGGAGGGTCAGCAGGAGGGCAGGGAGAGCAGGGAGGGCAGGAGAGCGAGGGCCCTCAGGCAGGACTGAGAGAGGCTCTTGGCTGGTGACAGCTGCCGTGTGAGCACAGGCTGTCACTCTTGGCCTAAGAGAACCTTCGCAGGGGCCTAAATAAAACTTTTTAACTTAAAAAACTTCAGCAGTAATGAGTTCCAGCTGTGTGGCAGAGCAAATTCCCAAGTCCAAATAGTTTCCCTAGAAAGAAACAATTGTGTCTGCCCCTGCCTCCTTAACTCTTTCATCTCTGAGGGAGAAACAGGCTCCAGCCTGTTTCCCGGTCCCTGGGAGGTAGGATGGGTGGGGCAGCGTTGGTGGCCTTTGCAAGGTAGGCCTAGAGGTTCATGTGGCCTCCAAACCCCAATCAGGTCCCTGAGATGGGCCAAGGCTCCACCCCCGCTACTTATCCCCAAACCTACCGGTATATGTTGACCGTCACTCATGGGTGTAGACCAGACTCCATTGCCCGTTTTTGTAAATAGAGTGTTAAGGAGACACACTTGCACACCTGTGCCCGGTCTGCGGCTGCTCTTCTGTCACTTCAGAGTTGAGTACTTATGACAGAGAGAATGTGGCCCAGAGAGCCTTAGTCACTGCCTGGTCCTTCGCTCAAAAAGTTTGTGGAGGGAGCCCTGGCTAAATCAAACAGCAGGTCACTCAAGGCTTGCCTGTCTGTATCCGTATCAAAGGTGGGATCGTGTGTCCCTGAAGAATTGGGCAAACAAGTATCTTCAGAGATGACAGAGTCCAGCCCATTTTAGATTAGAAAATGAGATCCCCGAAGTGAAGGCCCCTTCCAGGGTTAGGAAATGGTAGACTTGGGGTTCATATTGAGTTTCCCTCCCCACCCCCCGACTCCCAGGCCAGTACCCTTCCCACCATCTGTACAGGCTCCCTCTCCAACAAGGGAGCCCATCCACGTGGCAAATGAGCCCCGGGGGCAGAACTCTGCGATCAACAGCACAATACTCACATGAAATCATTTTCCGAGGGGACATTTTTCTAAGACCTCCCTGCTATGTTTTGCATGGAAACACTCTAGTTTGTTTGCTAAAACGTATTTTGTAACTTGTGTCTGTCATGATCTGGCATTTTAATGGTTGACTATGTGTATCTGCTAGTTAAATAATTGTTGAACCCAGAATAAAGCAAAAAAAGAAGAAAGAAAGAAAGAAAGGAAGGAAGGAAGGAAGGAAGGAAGGAAGGAAGGAAGGAAGGAAGGAAGGAAGGAAGGAAGGAAGGAGAAAGAAGAAAGAAAGAAAGAAAGAAAGAAAAAGAAAGAAAGAAAGAAAGAAAGAAAGAAGAAAGAAAGAAAAAAGAAATGCTTTCTGCTCATGCGATCAAACCCTATGAACGGTGGCAAGAACTGGCATAGTGATTTAGTTGGGCTATTACACTTCTGTACAGAATTGTTATTTTTTTCAGCTAAGTTTTAATTTAAGTTTTTCTAAAAATCTCTCAAGGATGAATTTTGAATTTGACTAAATAGATCAAAAGTTTTGAGAGATTTATGCATTGCTTCCAGCTGTTTTAGAATTGAAATAGGACAATAGCACAGTAGAGGAAACTGATAATTAGCTGAACTCAATTTAAACTCGAGCCCTTAAATAACTGAAGTTCACCCTCCAGGTCACCCTGGCTCCCCGTCGTGCCTGCCTCTCTAGCGTGTTTGCTCCCATACAGGGCTGGGTTACGTTTTCTGCCTCTGGGTTCCCATGTAAGCCTACACTACCATAAGGTACCTTATTCACTTGCTTGGTTCTTCCATTAGACTGAGTTCTCTGACAGCAGGAACTTGGTCTTGAGCATCCCTGGCTCAGGCACCATGTCCAGCACAGATTATGCTCCAGAGTCCAGGTTTTTTAAGAATGTATAACTGAATGAACTATGAATAAATCAATAAGCAAACAAATGAAAGCCAGATTTCTATTCCATATCTTCCATCTCTCTAGACCCTAGACTGTCATGAGACCTCACTCACTTCTCTGGCTTTGAGTGAATTAGAAAAAGATCTCCCCTCCTCAAGACACTTCACTTTCACCTTTCAGAAAATGATCACAACACGTTGATTTTTCTTAGAACAAGACATTTGACTGTTACCTTCCAGGAAGCTTTAATAGTTAAGTCTATAAATCTACAGTACGTGCTGTGTGAATGGCAACCATGTAGGATGGTGCCATGTCAAACCCACACAAAGATGGTGGCCCTGGCTGAGCCTCCTACGGCAGGACACCAGACTGGTTTATCTAGAAATAAATAAATATTTACCTTTTCTGAGTTTCTCTAACTAAAACTCAGAAATTGGACCATCCCGTGCACCAGTTTCTTAGTCTTCTTCTTAGAGGGGTGTTTGGCTATGAAGGACTGAAAGTGTGTATGATGCCACACTCAGCCACAATGTGACCTCAGTCCTTTCACTTGGCTCATCCATCTTCCCCAGTCATTCTTATTCTGGGACTTTTGTAGGCTTTTCTTCCCAGCAGTGAGCTATGCAGTGAAAACAGCATAAACTGGAAGTCAAGACACTTGGGTTTTCTGTCCAGGGTTCCTGCTAATCGGCTGAGTGATTTGGGGCAAATCTCTGAACTGGTCTGGATCTTAGATCCCTCCTTAGAAAAATTAATAATACAATTGGAAGACCACAAAACTCTCTGCAGAGATAAAATCCTATCACTGTCAATAATAATTTATTATTTAGTAATAACAACACTAATAGCACAAGCAGCAAACTCACCATAGATGCCATGTTTTAAACTGATTTAAATATCCTATAAATTATATAAGTAACTCAGTAATTCATTCAGTAATAAGGGAGCACAGGTTTTGTTATCTGACAAAGGCCACCCTCCTTTCAGAACAGAGAGCAGTAGTCTTGGGAGGAGTGACACTTGAAACGGTTTGATTCATGACAAATTGATCAGGAACACGGATGCCTCCATACCACAAGAGCTTGAAGCAGAACAGAAGGGCATATGATGCCTGAACGTGGAAATCTCGTCATTCCAATTACACTGTGTACAATAATTTACACATTTGTTTATGAATCAAAGGTCATAGTGCCCTCAGTGACCTCAAAAGATCAAGCCTTTCTCTGGTCAAGGAAAAGAGGGTCAGGATGGAATTGCCTAGAAATTTTCCCCTTAAGATTAAAAAGTTCTAGATTCCAATGAAACTTTGCCATACTTTGGGGCTCACCGCAGTGCTAGATACTGTTCTGCTTTCTTTACAACCATCAGCATTTATTCTGCCCATTTTATCCTCGCCCCTGAATCTCGGGGACTAGATGCCAGAGAACTACATTTCCCAGACTCCTTTGCCTCCAGGGTACTCTAACGGTGATTTTGAGTTTAAAGATGGTTTACATCTGCCAGTGAAAAATGACAGCATGTGATGCCACACACCGAAGGTTTTGGAGTGGTCTTCTGAAATTTATGTGGCTCAGGTTTGTGGAAAGAACTGGTTTCGGAGCTCTGGACAGCTTCAAAGTTTCCATGGACTCTTGAAACCACAGCTCAAAGGCGAATGGCAGTCCTTGTAACAACTTTTACCCTTCTAGCCTTCCCAATGGTTTTGTAAATACTCACTTCTCCATGTTAAATCCCTCTTGGCTTGACAAACCTAGAGTAATTTTTTTTTTTTTTCTGAACCCTGTCCAGATAAAACCAGCCCACCAGTCACCAATGTGTGAGGTGGGGCAAGTGACTTCCTCATTCTGGGCCTCAGCCTCTGCTCTGTGAAATGAAGGGTTTAGAGGAGATGGCCTCAAAGTCTCCTAATTTTAACATCAGTCAAACGCTGTGAAACTGTAAGTTCTCTCCCAGAAGTTCATGAGCAAGCAAGGTGAGAAGGGGAGGGAAGTTTGCCTTTTAAGAGTCTAGATACGCCCTGCAGCTGCGGGATGTGGTGCTCTGAGTAGCTGGAGGCACCCTGGGACCTCTAGGTGTGGGTTTGATAGAGGCTGCTCAGTTTCTGGTAGACTTCTCCTCCGGAGAGGATAGCAGTGACATTAGTACTCCTTCATGGAAGTGGGGCTCGCCTCACCCAGAATCCCAAGAAAAAGCGCATGCATCTGCTATATCTAGATAGAGACACACCTGCCTCCTTCCACCACCAAATCTCAGCTTCCTCTCTCATCTTCCAACCCGAATATGAGAGGCATTCATTGGAGTTAAGTTATTGTCTCATTCAAGCTCTTCTTTTATTTTCTTTAAATTTCTTAAATTAATATATTGCACATACCATACAATCTGCCATTTAAAGTGTACACTTGGTGATTTTTAATATATCCCAAGGTTGTGCCTCCGTTACCGCTAGCTAATTCTAGAACATGTCATGACTCCGAAAAGAAACCCTGGCTCCTTGACAGTTGCTCTGCACCACCCTCTCTCCCCAGCCCCTGCCAACCACTAACCTACTTTCGGTCTCTGTTTTTCTATTCTGGATATTTCACAGAAATGGTATCATACAAGGCAGAGACTTTTGATTCTGCTCACCCTTAGTAAGTCAGAGCCCTCTCAGAGGGTATTTGTGGACGATGGGATCAGCCATTTCACCCTGTAAAAGTTAGGGTGGCTCAGTGCCCCACCCACATGCCTCTAGCTCTACCATTTCAGCGCGTGCCAGTGTCTTCAGAGCCTGGGCGTCATCATGGCTTTGCCTGAGTGCTTTCTCTAAAACAAAAAGGCCAATCTGCCCATGTGCCAAGAAGCCTGGAAGGGCCAGAGAATTAATACCCCATCCGCCAATGGCTAACAAGATGGTGTGTAAAGACCCCAACTCCCTTGCCCCTGGGGAAGATGCCTTGGAGTACGATGGTGTATTTCCCACCCCATTTTTCAGAGTTTCCACATGGGGCTAAGGTCCAATTGCCCATCGTGGTAACTCACTTAATCATGCACCCTTGGTTGGCTTTCTTCCCTTCCAACCTCTCTTTCCAAATTAAACCACATGAACTTGAATCTTTGCCACAGGGTCTGCTTCTGAGGGAACTCGACGAAGGCACTGGGTTTATCAAATGCTTTTCTTCATGCCAACCAGTTACATTCCAAGGAGCTGAGCTAGTGGGAATTTTTATAGGTAGAGAGGGAAAGTCAATTCTGGAGTTAGGGTTGGAGAGCAGCCTGTGTCAGGGACTATAGCAGGCAGCCTGGAGGCCCTGGAGGACCGAGGAAAAGCCAGGCAGAGTGGGGAGCAGGTTAAAGAATATGGAACGCTTCTTCAACGCCATCACCTCTAGAGCTCTGACATATAACAAGGGCTCGAGGTGCTTTGTAGTCTTGGCTGTCTCCATTTTCTTTAGCATGAGCCCAGGGGATCGGATCATTCCTTCCTTCTTCCGCTCATTGATTCAGTCACATATTCACTCATTCAACAATCAAAATCATTTAAATGCTTATGTTGTGCCAGGAACTATGCTCAGTGTTGGGGAAAGAAGATGAATAGGGCACAGCCCCTGCCTTTAAGGTACATCTAGTCAAAGGCCATGGATGGAAGCCCCTGCTACTACCAAGGGTATGAGTACCTTCCCATTCAGACTTGCTTGGCTGGAGCCTTTGTAAAGAGGTCTTTGTTTGGCTCGGAAAGGGGTGGGCTGCACATTGTATTTTGCTTATTCAAAGCAAACAAGTACTCATGTAATGGCAGGAAGCCTCGTAAAATGGTTATTTCTATTCCCGGACTGCTCTAGGGTTCTATCTAATTTATAAACATTGTTTTATGAAAAATTGAGATCATTCTTGGAAGTGCCCAGAGAGAGTGACCTTTGCTTGTTTTGCTGCAGTATTTGTGTGTGAGTGTGTACACAGCTATTGTTGCTAAGGAGCCGATGGCCAGCCTAGGGTAATGGCTGTCTTTCCATCTGCACATTTCCATACCCACGTCTCTGGGGAATGAAAGAAGTGGAATGAGCAGCCCACCGGAGTGCCCAGGAGAGGCTAGCCTCCCCACAGCACAATGAGGGCCAATTCCACCAGCACCTTCAGATGCCTTCAGACCTAGCCATTTGGGGTCCATGTCTCAGATCGTCTCTCGGGGGTTCTTCATCTAACTTGTTATGGGAATCCATCATTAAGACCAAGCTCTGTCTATAGAGGTTTCCATCAAATTCCAGAACTCAGAGCTGGTAGAAGCTTAGGATGGTGAGTGAGCGTGCCTTATGTGGGAGAAGCAGAGAATCAAGTTCAAGTGAAGCTTAAGAATGACTAATCCCAGGAGCCATAGTCATGAAGAGTACCAGGATATAGTCACCTTCTAGCTCTGTCACTTAACTTGCTATGTCACCCTGGACACGTCACTTAACCTCTCTGAACTTCAGTTTCGTCAAATGTCAGTAGAAATACCTGTCTCGTGTTTTATAAACTAATTGAGCAAGTATTTACAATGTCTGGTAAAATACATAACAACCTGCCCATGCCAGATATTTGGTTGGCCTATTTCCTTTACGTGGAATGTTGTTTCCTCAGATATCTGCCTGGACCACCCCTTCCTTTCATTTAAGGTTCTGGTCAAATGTCACCTCACTCAGAAAGTCTTCCTTGCCCTCCCCATCTTAAAAATCTATCCTTCCTCTCTTTATTCTCTACTCTCTTCCCTGGGTCCCTTTTTTCCATAACACTTATCATGTCCTGAAATTCTGCCACATACATCTTTTTATTTAATTCATTTTTTAAAATTTTCTGTCTCCCCTAACTAGAATATAGGTACCATGAGATCAAAGACTGTTTTGCTCATTATGATCTCCTCAGTGCCTACAACGATGCCAAGCATATAATATTTGCTAATATATATTAGTTAAATCAACAGTGATTGTGTATTACATTACTCCCTATATGTAGCCCAGTGTGTATTCTGGACTAATTTAGTAATGGGGGTTCCAGGTTAAACCTACCGGTTCGTAAAAGTGCCCCTATCAGAATTTGCCAGACTTGGTTAGACTTGTAATTGGAAGAGTGTATATTTTCCCTAATATCCACAATGTCACTGTATTTTCCACGGAGGTCATTCTATCTTCTTCCCACCACTCTGCCACCCCAGTTCATTTTTGCCCTGGGGCTGTGTTGGAAGTGAATCTTTCAGCTTGGCATTATTTTTTTTTCTTTGTACCGATGGGTGGCTCTGCAGAGGGGGCACCATGCCACCACTCTTCTGAAAGCTCTTTAAAGAGGTTGCAGTGGGCTGCCCAGCTCCCTGGGGGGCTTTGCTGGAGCCATAACACCCATGAGATCAAGCATGGGACCCTGTCACATAGCCAGAGAACATGACAGCTAATTCGTAGAGCAGATTTAGAGAAGGAGTTGACGTCATTGGCTCCAGGGGTCCCTGGATGTGGCCATGTGGAGAAGACAGCCTTTTCACTGGTCATTGACCAGCTCTAAGTGAAACAAGGATTGATTGGCAGAAGACACAGGCACAAACACTAATGAAATATCAATGTAGCTGGTGCCCCACTGCTCGCTAAGACCACCAGTACTCCCAACGGTGCTATGCTGAAATCAGCAAATGGAAATCCAGAGAGGTGAAGTGGCTTACCCCGGGTCACACAGCTTGTTAATGTCAGAGCTGGAACAATATCCTTGTTTGTCCTGTTGTGAACTAGACTGGAAGCAAATTTAAGACAAGGACCGTGTCTGACTTGCTCATCATGGATTCCTCAGCACCTAGGACAGTGCCTGGCACTTCCGTATTTGCGGCATTGCCATGTGTCCTTACAGCCACCATTTTGAAAAAGGAGGTCCAAAAGGCAGAGAAACCAGAAAGTTCTGTGGATGAACAAAAAGACTTCTATGGAAAGTAACCTCACAGGGTGATCTGATCATAAATGCCTAACTGGGCAGGTCATGGTGGGTAGTCAGGTCCCAGGCCTATAACTTTTGAGTAAAAGGTTTATCTTTCTTTTAAGCCAGCCCTGTCCATTGTTTCTGTGCACCTAGGGTCACACACCTTTGAAATGAGCCATAACCATCCCCAAGAGAGCACACATTCTTGTTAACTGTCCTATGATCCAGTCCCTGCTTTGTTCCTCCCACCTCCATGTAATCTTTCTTACATTCCCTCCTTAATTCCAAATGCATAAAAGAAGCTATAAAACTATTATTCTCTGGAGCTTTTGAGATTTTGCTGCCTGGTGTATGGTCTCAGTTTGGCTCAAATAAACTCTTGTAAAAATTCTCTACAGGTTTGGATGTTTCTTACATTGACAGCTATGTGGCTACAAGGGTTACCCCTGAGCTTTCATGGAGTCAGCATTCTCACTCCGTCCTCAGCTCCCCTCGTCCCAGTTGTCTCCTGCCATTTTGACCAGCAGGTCCAAGGTTTTTCTTCCAAGAGAGCTTGATCCAAGGTACAGTTGAGGAAAAAATCTAAACACCATTAGACTTATCATGTCCACATTATATCAACTGTTCAACTGAATCCAATTATCAACTCACTAGAAACAAATTGTCTCAGTGAACTGACCAGAGCTGACTAGCTAAATAGCTAAATGTGTTATTGGAGAAGAGTAGAATGATAGGCAGCATGTGTAGACCAAAATGCAGATTCCTGGGTTTGAACTTCAATGGTTCTAATTAAATAGAGCAGGGGTATGGCCCAGGAATGCACATTTTAATAAGCATCCTAATGAATCCGATGCAGGTGACATTGGGTGCAAAAGCCCTCATGCAGGAGTCAAGAGATGCAGGTTCTAGAAGGGGACATGCATCTGCACAACAGAGGGAACTTGTCCAATCCACTTGGACTCCCTGGACA
>PVKE010005634.1:30831-58289 GCA_004027555.1 Craseonycteris thonglongyai
TCTCTCTCTCTCTCTCTCTCTCTCTCTCTCTCTCTCTCTCTCTCTCTCTCTCTCTCTTTCTACATTCCAAGCTTTAAAAATCATTCCTGCTCTTGTTCTCCTCTTCGTCCTTCCTCTCACCTTTCTCCTCCTCCGTATTCTTAAATATAAGCTCTTTGGTTGAATGCAGTTAGGAATATAGACCTAAACGCAATGATCTAAATACCAATAACAGAGAAGACTAGGGTGACAGAGGATACGTAGGCACTGTTTAGTCAGGGACCTTTGAATTACAAGCGGCGGTAAGCCAGTTTGACTGAGTTAAGCAGACGTAAGGGATTTATCAAAAAAATCCTGGGGAGCTGAGTGCCTGGTGTATGAAAATAAGGGAAGCAGAAAAGCCCACGTGCCCTCAGCAATAGAAATTCATGGCCATTCTGTCATGAACCATTAACAGCCTTTATTTCTATGTCTGTCTGTTTCCAACCTCAAATTCTAGAGAGAGAAGAGCTGGTTGACCAGCCTGAGGTCAAATCCATTCTCCACCCTGTCCTGCGCCAGGGAGGTCAACCATGTGGACTGAATCAGGGCTCTTTCGCTCTCTGACTTCCAACTGTGCTCAGCTGATGAAGAGCAGTGTAGGAGATAGGAGAGAGGGAGGGAGGAAGGGAGGGAGGGAGGGAAAAAGGGAAGGAGGAGGGACGGAGGGACGGAGGGAGGGAGGGGAACGTGGGGGGCATTAATTGTCCTTGCTACCTCCCTCCACCCAAAGTCATAGCTCCTGTCAGAGGTCTTTCCCTTTCTGTGTAGGGCTGAGGAACTTCATCTGTCTTTTGGATTTCCTTTCACCTCGCCCATCCCTTGTATCTAGTGCCAATATTAAGCTCTCTGAATTTACGCAATCTGAGTGTCTCCTGCTGGGACTGATAGAGACCAGAAATCTACCACAGAACCTATCAGGCAATTACTTAACCTCTCTGTGCTGCAGTCTCCACGGTTGAAAGGTCAGATCGCATCTCACAAGGTGATGGGGGAGCTTAGATGAGTTCACACAAGTAAAGCTTCACTCATACAAAACCCTCAATAAAACTAGACAATTCTTATCGTCATTTTGTCTTTGCCATGAGGTTATTAGAAACATATTTGTGACTGTAATTTCAAATGTTCTCTTTTTTAAGGGTTTGCATATAAGCACTTTCCAAAATCAGAAAAAAATCATGTGTGACCACATGTGCCCATTAGGGGAAGGGGAAATGTGATCACCATGGCTTTGGGGCTCTACCCTGTGGCAGGTAAGTAGTCGCTTCTTAGTGGTTATGGATTGGCTCGTGTGAGCATATTGGCAGATATGTTGGGAGCAGCTCTTCTGCTCACAAATCCTCTTCGTCTGCTGAGCACACGAGTGGGTCCTCAGAAGCACCCCACTGGCATCCTCCTCCCCAAAGAACCAACACTACCCACTAACCCAGCCTGAAGGATAAAACAATTACTGTGGGGATGATCATTCTCTTTCCAGGAAAAGCTCTGGACCCAGGAATACCACCTCAGGGGTTTATTTACTCTCTGTACCCAAAGCCAGTTCCCTGCTGTCTGACCTTGGCTTCTGCTATTTAGATCAGCATTGTCCTAGGAAGGAAGAGGTTAGTGAAGGAGGACCCCTCCCTGGGGCTTGTTCAGTAAGGTTTTTGCTCTTTCTTTCTCCAACAGAAGTACAGCAGGCTTAACATTGTCATTAAAGACAGGCAGCATGGCCCAGGGGGACAACACAGGAACCCTGGAGCCCATGAGACCTGGGTTTGAACCCTGATTTGTCAGTTATTAGCTGGAATATCTTGGGAAAGTTGTTCCTCCAATCTGGGCCCAAGGATCCTCATCAGTAAAGTGGCAGATACTTTGTATTTTTTGTAGGATTCTTATGGGGATTAAGTGAAAGCAAATGTAAAGCACTTAACAAGGTGTCCAGCATACTCAATAAATAGTGGTTCTTATTGGCTGGAATAGTAGTAGTTTTCCACTTGTTAATTGTTTTTTCCTAAGATTTACTTTATTATTTTGACAGAAAGAGAGAGAGACAGAGACAGAGAGAAAGGGGGGCCAGAGCAGTCTCCATAGTTGTAAGTCATTAGTTTTTCAACAGTTTCATTCCACAGGTGGGCACAGAGCTGCACAGGGTGGGAACCAGGCTGGGGGGCCTCCCTCATGGGAGGCACACCCCCTCGAGCTAGCAGCCAAACTGGGGGGGGGGGGGTGAGAACCAAACTGGGGACCTCCTGCATGGGAAGCACACCTCAGTTCAGCATACGGGTCCACATAGGCTGAACCCATGACTTGATCCTCAGTCCCCAGGGCTGCAAAGCGAGCACTTGACCCACTGAGCCATCCCGGCTTCCCCCAAGGAGCTCTTCGAAAGGTACTAACACTTAGACCCCACTGAAAGATTCTTCTCATTGCTCTGGAGTGAAGTTGCATGTAAAAAGAGTTTTAAGCTTCCCACAGAGTTCTAATGTGCAGACTGTGTTGAGAACGACGGGTGTAGACTGTTCTCTCCCTTGACAGGTACTTGACGGTGCCACTTAGTCACAGAGCTTCTTGGAAGCCTTCAGGGATTGGGTTTGTTTATCTCGACATTTAGTTCAGAACTAATTAGCTGATTCTCATACACTAGGCAATAACACATTGTGTAAATTCTGGATACCACTTTGCATAGAAATATGAGACTTTCCAAGGAGAACATTTTTCTCTCTTGCTAAGTGTAATCAAGTTTCCTTTGGAAAATGGCAGCATCCAATTTTTTTTTTCTACTAATTATTACAAAAAAAAAAATTGCCTTGAAACATGTCAAGGCAGCCAGCCCCATTCAGTAAGTTACACCCTGTAACTGTCCTAGGCCTCATTAGGCTTGCTCTCTTTGGCTTTATCAAGGGAACAGCCACTTCCCTTTGCAAGCCCTCCTGGGAATGGATTTCTTCACTTTTCCCTGAAAGGTCAGGACATTCCTCTTTCCCTGAAATGCTCATCAAGTAATGGCAGCTCGGCCTTTTGTTATCTTTGTGTGCAGCTCCCTGGAGGATGGATTGTACTTACAAATAAGACAGGGCTGCAATTTTAGATCATTTATATTTGAAAAAGAAACAGAACAGTTTTATTTTGAAAGAGGATACTTAGAATCTTGTTAGATATCTAGCCAGCATTCCCTTCCTCTTTCCTACCAGGACAGGATCTTGTTTAAGAATCCCTCCCCTGCCCTGGGCAGCCCATGTGTGCTCACTATAACCTTTGCTCTTCCAAAGGCGCCTTGACCCTCCTGTGCTCTGCCCAGGGCCTGGCTGCCTGACCTGTGATAGGTGTCACAGAGGGCATGAATGGCTCCCTTGCACCGAGGCTCTTAGTAAGAGGTAGAAAGCTAAGGCTGGGGTATTTGTCTTGCTAGACTCCTCCACTGCTAAGTAGTTGCTGGTTGACAGTGTCCCTCTATGAAAGGACGAGGACCCCCTGGCGCTTCCCTCCCCACCTGATTCCCTGTGCGCATGTTCTATTATATTAGAAGCTCCTGGCTCCTCAGCCTGAGGACTTGTAACGGCTCCTTGTTGTTGCTAACCCCTGGACCACACCATCCCTTGTCTAGTTCCCTAAACTTCACCCACAACTTCATAGTCACTATACTAAGTTTTCCTCATTTAAGTAGTTTTACTATGTTGTCTGCTTCCTGCTGAGACTCTAACACATCCTATGACTCACTTCCCCAGTTTGGGAGATTGGATCCTGATTAGCCAAACCTTACCTTAGTTTCCCATTTTCCAGTGATCATGTCGGACATCCAGGGTTAAGGCAATCAGTGAATGGGCCTAAGAAATGTTTGGATCCAGAAATGGGCACCATATTTAAATTGGCCAGTAAGATGGAAGATACCTTAGTCCATTTGGGCTGTTATAATATAATACCACAGACTGAATAGCTTCGAAACAACAGAAATTTATTTCTCACAGTTCTGGAAGCTGGGAAGTTCAAGATCCAGGCATCAGCACAGTGGAGCTGTGTTGGGAGCCCACTTTCTGATTTATTGCCAGCACCTTCTTGCTCAGGTGTCCTCAGGAAGTGGAACGAAAGGGGAGATCTCTGTAGGGTCTCTTTATAAGAGCACTGATTTCATTCATGAGGGCTCCACCCTCATGGCCCCAAGCACTTCCCAAAGCTCCACCTCCTAATACCATCATCTTTGGGGGATTTTCAACATATGAATTTGGGGGGGGGACAAAGCATTCAGACCATAGCAGAAGGGAAACCCCGGTTTCAGCTTCTGCCAGTAGCCATCCTGTGAGCATGGGGGAAGTCACTGGGAAGGCCAAGACCACATCCTCACAAGACAAAACCCAGGGTGGTGACCCTGGAGCCCTGCTTGTCACATCTATGGGCTTACTCTTATGGGAAATAATACATCTCTTGATAGGTTAATCCAGTTTCAGTGGGGCTTTTCTCGTGTGTGTGTGTGTGTGTGTGTGTGTGTGTGTGTGTGTGTGTAATTTGCTGCTGAAAGCACCAATATAGTTTTACCAATATTTCTTTTATTTGTGTAGCAGCCAGAGGGTTCTAATGTATTGTCCTATTTGATTTTCTCAACAACCAGGTGAATGATTATAATAATAGTAATAGCTAATGTAATAAGTAATAACAATATCTATGTGCCAGACATAATTGGAAAGCACTTTATCTGTAAATATTAATTGGTTAATCATCACAACAACTCTATTCAGTAGGTATGTAATATTTCTATTATGGTTAATAATGGATGACAAACAGATGACATGAAGCAATTAAAAACATATGTTAGGTCACCCAGCTGGTAAGTGGCAAAGCTGGAATTTGAACTCAGGCAGTACAATCCCAGAGTCTCTGTGTGTGTGTGTGTGTGTGTGTGTGTGTGTGAGTGTGTGTGTGTGTGTGTGTGTGTGTTTTAAGATTTATTTTATCGTTTGAGAGAAGGTAAGAGAGAGACAGAGAGAGAGAGAGAGACAGAGATAAAGAGAGAGAGACAGAGACAGAGAGAAGGTGAGAGGGCCCAGAGCAGTCTCTATAGTTGTACATTATTTGTTTTTTGACATAATTTTCATTCCACATGAGTGGATGTGAGGCCATGCAAGGCAGAAATTGAACTAGGGGCCTCCTGCATGGGAAGCAAGAACCTTCACCCCTGGGTTGAATGGTTACCAGTTGTACCACAGTTCAGCATATGGGTTTGCACAGGCCAGGACTGGATTTAATCCCCGGACCTCATGGTTACATGGTAAGCATTCAACCTAGAGTCTGTGTTCTTTATCACAATATTCTACCACACTGGATTAGGGAAGGCAGATTTTCTTATGCCCATGTTTCAAATGGGGCAACTATGGTGCAGAGAGCCAAATTGCTAGTTAGAGGAAGACTGAGGACTCAATGATAGACCTAGTGCTGTATCCACCATGCCACATTTCCCTCCCAGTGAGCTTTCCATCCAGGACCTTCCTAATAATCTAAGTAGCAATCAGTGTAAATGAAAGCTCCACTCCTTCCCAATTGACCTTGAATTGAACTGGAGTGATGTGTGAGAAGAGGCTCCCTCTACAGGCCACTAAATGCAGTGCAGCCTGGAGATCACACATATGGTATTCAAATGTTTTATCTTGTACACTCCCTACAAGAATTTTATAAAACTCTATACCCATAACATTAAGTTATCTTTAGAGCCAGAAAGTCAGAAAGAGATGCAAAGACAAATATGAGAGAGAAGAAAGAAAGAAAAGCCTCATGGGCAGGAGGTTTGTGAGACAGAAAATACAGAGCAGAGAGAGCAGATATTTCCTGAGTATCAGGGAGTTTTACTGTATGGAGAGAAATGGAATTTCCTGTAGACACCTTTCCCAAAAATTCAAGTAAAGAATTAAATTGCTCAGCACTGTTTCTTCACCATAAGGACGTTTCTTCAGAAAGCAAGACTGTAATCAGATAGGTCACAAGGCAGCCCAGTTTTATTTGAGTTAAAATTTCTGAAAGAATTCCAGCAGTTCAGTCTGGATAGGGCCTCCAATGTGGGGTCTTGAAGACAAAGGGCAGATATTTCTAAGGCAATAGCACCATGTGTTTCCCCAGCAGCGATGTGACCTGCATACTACGGATGTTCGTTCTCTCCTGGGAACTGATCAATAGCTCGTCTACAAGTAGATAAAGGTTGACCAGATGTCCCATTTAAACAAGCCAGAAAGCAATGGTACTGTCCTATTTCAGATGGTACGTATGGTCAGCCTAATCTCAGTTGGCTAAATTCAAGGTACCATTTGAAACAAGACAGTACCGTTGTTTCCTGTCACAGTTAAAATGGGACATCTCATCAGCCTATCTAGATATCGACCCACTGAGAGTATCTAGTACAGACCATGATTTCTTCTGTTTCTATGTACTCCCATCTCAGTGCCATTTTAATTAAACTTGCTTTTTCCTCTGGTGAACTGAACCCAGAAAGTCCCACCTCCTCTCGCAGGTAGAAAGATTCCTGCCCACGTTATTGGCCTGGAGATAAGAAATGCTTTCCTCTTTTTTAAAAAATTAATTAATTAATTATTTTCAATTACAGTTGACATTTAACATTATTTTTTTTATATTAGTTTCAGGTGTACAGCATAGTGGCTACACATTTATATAATTTACAAAGTAATCCCCTTGGTAAGTCTAGCACCCACCTGGCACCATACATAGTTATTACAATATTATTGACTCTTTCCTATGCTGTACTTTACATCCCCTTGACTATTTTGTAACTAACTGGTTCCCTCTTTTCAACTGATGTTAGGCATTACCTGTGACAATGAATAGACTCTGTACTGACCTTAATGTCATCCAACAACCAGCTCTCCCTTTTGTCAGTATGCATAACAGCAACACCACCAATACCAACCATCGTGTCTAACATGTACTGACAATAACTACGTTTGCTTGCTGAAACCAAATGTGTTCATAGAATGTTACGTCACCTTACTTTGATCAGGAGATTGTTGTGCTGCAGGATGTCTATGGTTTCCTTCCAGCTTCCACAGTCTATACACTCAGTGTGTACTCTGTGGTCCCTTATGGTTCCTCTACAAAATGCAGTTGTTGTTATTATTATCAATACTTAGAATGAGGACTAACATTTTTGGACACTTACAATTTGCTATTGCATTAAGAACTTCATATTCATTATCATATTTAATCCCTAGGAAAAAAGTCACAAAGTGTGCATGCATTATTATCTCCAGTTTGCAAGTGAGAAAACCAAAGCTTAGCAAGATTAAATATACTTCTCAAAGTTACAGTTAGTAGTGGAGGAGCGGGGACGAGAACCCCCCGCCTGACTCCAGGCTGTCCCCTCTGCTAGAGGAGTGGCTCCCTCCCAGGTGCCCATGAGCAGGAGAGCTCAACTGACTGTATGCGTATCTGGCGTTAGAGTTTTTGCAGTACACGTACATTGGCCTAAATCCATAATCAGATTTCCAGCCATGACTGTGATAATGATGGTACTTATGGTCGAAGCTGATGAAGACAAAAAACCTGCTTGGGATCCTCTTTTGGAAGTTTGGAGAGTATAAATTGTATATTATAGACCAGAATTCAAACAAACTAGGGCATTTCAGTTACAGGGTGATAAGGGTCCACACTGGGTCCATACTTGGTTATAGTGGTAGCAGTTGTCAAGATCTTGTATTTTCCTTGGATTCCAGGGAACTGTAGGAAAGAGAAGTAAACATATCTGAGCTAAGAGAGAACAAAAATGTATTAAAATTAATAATTTCAGAGGATATAGGCTTCCAAATCGCAATCTTGGGAGGAAATAACACAGATGCTTGTATGAGCAACATATGCTAATCAACACGATTATCCAAACACTACGTACCACTGTCTTAATTGGGGTTCTCCAAGAAGCAGACTGTGAGAAAAGTAAAGGTGCAACTACTTTATTTAGGAACTGAAGATAGAAACATAGGAAATAAGACAGGGAAAGAAAAGCAATAATTACGGGGAGTATTGTCAAACAGCTCTTACTGTGGGCAGCTAAACTTAATCCCACTGAGAAAGCTCTGGCAGCCAGTTTAAAGAAAACACAAAACTTTTTACCAACTCTTATTGGTCATTGGCAGAAAGCTGAGGGGGTTATTAAATTCCCAGGCACTCTTGGTTTACCCTAAGGGCAGGCAAAGTGCCTTAGGACCCAGAAGACAAATGCAGAAGCAGACAGTTGGAAGTTAGCCTTCCTACACTGATGCAAAAAGGGTCCCCCAAAAAGGGGGGGGGGCAGGACCTGTCGGAGGCCCTGGGCAATGTCAACGCGCAGGTCTTTAGGGTCAAGAGCATCCAGCCCATCTTCCACTAAAGCGGATGGAGGAGTCTGGGGCTGCGGCAGGAATTGGTTTTCGTCAGCGAGCTCGCATGCAAAGTCGCACGCAGAACAGTGTTCCCACGCCTTCCTGAGCATATGTCATTGAGTGGCTGCATCTGAAAGTTCTTGTCACGTTCCTTCTCAGTGCCAGCTTCCCTTTTGGACTTACAAGACTTACCGGGTAAATTTGATGCCTCCCACCCTCTCACCCTCCCCCACTCTCGGAATCTATTATCCCCTCCAGCTCCCTCCTCTCTTCCACCTCTGGATCCCAGCAGAAATGCTCCAGGTGAGGGCTCAGTAGCCACTGGGTCGTTTTCAGCTTTACTCCTGGTCCCAGGCGCATGGCTGGCTCTGGTAAATCTAGGGTAGACGAGGGCTGGGACCTGCTTAAAAGCCCACTGCCCTGGCCAGTGTGTGGAGGGGATGGAACTTTAGTTTGGTCAAGTAGAAAATGGATCTTTGGAATGCTGATGTTGGAACCTCTTTGGTTGGCCTTTCCACCTGAGCTGATTCTGAGCCAGAATTAGAAAATGGAAGGCTCTCCCTTTAAGTTCAGAGAGTTTCAAGGGAGGAAGCAATAAGGAGATCCAGGAATGGGGTGGTGCATAGGTGGAAACATGGATCAACTCAGCCCGGTGGGGACACAGAGGTGCTGCTGATGGGCCTAGCAGTAATCTTTTTTAGTTTTTATTTTTAAGTAAACAATTTAATAAGCCTGGTCCTGAGTGGCCAGGAAGTAGATGGTTAAGTAGATACTGTTGAATCAAAAAATGCAATAAATTGCATTTGAAAGCATTATAGATTCATTGATTCTCTGTTTCCACTGTCAAACTGTGAATATGTAGGTAATGGTTGATTTTGGCAACATTTGTTCTGAGTCCTTTAGTAAGCGAAAATAGAGCAGTAAGTACTCTTAAAGGAACAGGGTGCTTTCTCATCACATCCATAACTGAGGGACTCACTTGTCCTACTTGATTTGATGAGTTGTTACTTTCATTCAGCCCTCTACATTGCCTTTTTCTAAGGTTGGCTTTGGGACAAAGGGCTCAGAGAAGGAAATGGCTTGACCACAGAACCAAGGACTTTTATTTTAAAATTTGGTTTCCACTTCCTGCCTTTGGAAAAACAAAAACTTATCTAGTTTAAGTTCCTTATTGTTAGAGTAAATCTAAAGTCCAAAGAGGGGAAGTGACTTATGCAAGGTGACATAATTAGCAAGTGGCAGAACCAACCACCTAAAGTCAGGTTTTTTCAATCTTATGTACCTGGGCATACTACAAATCACCTGGCATACTTAAAAATGCAGGTCTCTGTGCCCCATCCCCAGATATTCTAGTTTGGTAGAGCTGGGATAGTGCCCAGGATTTACTATGGATGATGACACAGCTGGTTTGAGGGTCACTCTTAAAGAAATGCTATGAAAATCCTTTAAGATTTGACTATTTCCAAAACAAAATGTTAAAGTGGTATGAGAATTATTTCAAAACATAGCTTTTAAGACATTCTCACTGTTTCTCAGATATTCACGTTTTCATGTAAAATGCACAACCAACAAAAGTTGAAGTCTGTTGACAGCCCAGACATGACTGAGATGATCACAATGAGCCCCTGCCATAGGTCGAAACCTGAGACTGATCATTCTTATGTGACACAAGATGACGCAGTTAATGTATTGCTAAAGCAATGGGAGAAGTATTTCATCCAAGGAGCTTTTGAAAGTGCAAAATTTTGTAACCACTAAAGGTTTTTTTAGCATAATTAAAATTCATAATTATGTGGAGGGTTTGCTGTTTGATAATGTATTTCCATATTCATTCAATGAGTATTTACTGATCTACCAGCCAGGCCTTTAGTTAACATCTGTTGCATCTTAAGTATCTTAAAAATGTCTCCCAAAACAATCTTGACAATTGACTGGACAACAATACTGCAAGTTGTGGGAATCAGGTGAGGAGTTCTATTATCTTCCACAGCAGTATTTATGGTTACAATAAAACATACACAAATGTTTTGACATTATGTTATGGAGTTTAATGTTTATTAGGCTCCTGAATTAAACAAAATCTACATAGGCAACATAACAGAGCAGTAATTAGAATCATAGTTTACTGATATAGAAAATGACCTTTGAAGGCTAAGATTTATATTAAATCCAAAAATTCAATTCTAATCACAGGCTTGTGTTTTATATTTTGTGATATATGTTATTCTTTAGGAATTTTCTGTGGCAAATAGCAAAGGCATATGTGAAGCTTGAATGAGGCAGGTCACAATTTTTAATTAATTTTGATGAAATGTGACAGGTTATTAATTTTAACTTAATTGAGAGTGTGTGATTATTATCTCTAAATCAAAAATAACCCAAAAGGATCCACCACAATACTTTTAGGTATTATGCTGTCATGTCATATTGTGTAGATTCATTTGTTGATCCTTCATCTTGTTAAAAAAAAAAAAAAAAAGATTTATGGCTGTCATTGCCATTTCAAATTAAGATTTGATTTCCAAACTTTCTCAGATAAAATAAAAGAAGTTGTTGGATTTCCGTCCATAGATTCTCAGTTCTGTCCATAGCTTCACTTTATTTTCTGGAGGGCACTGCAAAGGATTCCAATTTCACCTACAAAGAAAAACAGATGAGCCATTCATATCACAAACAACCACCTTTCAAGAGTTCACAGTGTGTAGATCCCTAGGTCAGTGCTATGCTTAGATATGCTAGTTACAATCCAACAGTCAGGGAGTTTATGGTTTAGCTATGGTGATAGAATTTGCATAGTTATAGCATAGGTAAGTACAAGGTTAGGAAGTGCTAGAACTAATAATGTAATTAGCTTCTTCTTTCCATAAGCTATTTCTCGGGAAAGACATTCATAGTTTTCTCCCCCAGGGAAATCACTAGCTATTCTGTTTCTCTTTTACATGACCATCCATAGATGCTTGCAAAAGGAGCTAAGCCAATTTACCTAAAAGTTGGTTCATATAAACTTCCTGTGTCATAACCACCAGGGACCTTATTATACATACAAACTCCCAAATCTTACCACAAATGTAATGAATTTAGTCTGGAGCTGTGACTCAGGACTATTAGTTTGTTTTTAGTAATTTTAGGTGTACAAAACTACAGAGTGATTAGACAGGGACTATTAATGTTTAACTAGCTCTCCAAGTGATTTTGAGGCACAGTCTCATCAGTTAACTCAGAGTAGATTGTTACACCTTTGGGCTAAGATATGATGGTGCCCCTCTCATTCATGCCATGTTTTCACATGCCAAGGGACCACAGGGACACAGACTCTTTGTAGAAGTGAAAGGGACCTTGGGGACAGACAAGCCTCACTCACTCCTAGATCCTGAAAAAACAGAAGTATAGCGAGGTGATGGGGTTTTACATAAGGTCACATAACTCTAAGAACTTTTCATTTGTTCCTAAATTTGCTATTCTGTGATTTTAAAGATTCCCTTATTGTCTTTTCCCTTTTTGTCTTTTCAGAGGAAATAAGAGAGAGAAAAAACAATGGCCTGACCCTTCTATCTTACATCCCTACCTTTAGAGCACTTAGCTGACTTCTTTGGCAAATAGATCTATTCCAGCAAAGTGTCCAGTATGGAAGGGGTGAAGCAGTCTTGTGCTTTTTCAAAATGGCTGATCACTAGTGGGCATACGAATAGGGAATGACTATAACAGCCAAGGCCAGCTCTGCATATTAGAGGTGGCCCCAGGCAACAGCAGAGGGGTATTAGAGGGATACTTGAAACCTACCTGCCCTTTTGGCCTTTGTTAGCATTTATGTAAATTAGGAACCTCGCTTGAACTAGAATCCCTCCATGCAGGCTTAATCCTTTGATATTTTGTACAGTCATTCAATAGCTCTACTGTATGCGTTACACACCATTGAGTCAGCTCAATCTCCTGGTGACCCTATGAATGAGTGATCTCTACAATGTTCTGTCCTCAACAGCCCTGCTCAGCTGTTGTAGACTCAAGTCATGGCTTGGTTCAGTCACCAATTCAAATGGAGACTATAGACAAGAAATCAAGAGAAGGCTGAGACTCGGGAGGGCAGCAATGAAAGAATTAGGAACGATCACTAAGAGCAAAGATGTGTCATTAAAGACCAAGGCTGTCATCCACAGCCTTGTATTCCCAATTACTCTGAATGGATGCAAAAGCTGGACAGTGAAGAAGGGTAGTAGAAAATAATTTTGATTCATTTGAACTATGGTGTTAAGGAGAGCTCTATGGATATCCTGGACTGCCAAAAAGACAAGGAAGTACATCCTAGACCAAATTAAGCTGTTAAGTACTTAATATAATTTTTAGGAATAGGGCTAAGTGCTGGAGATTTGCAGTGATTATGACATGACCCTCTGTTCAGGTCTGGCTGCAGAAACAAACAAGTAAACAATTACAAAAAATATAGTAAGTGCTCTGAAAGAGGGATCTGCAGGAATTCCAAGACACAGGATGGATACCAAGCCAGTCTTCCTTCCAACAAGAAGAGATACCTATGAAGGACTTCAAAGATGAACTGGAGTTGGGAACCTCAAAATGGGAATGGTAAGAAAACTTAAATAAGAAATGTATGGGCCAAAGCCCAGCTAAGAAAGAACATGGGAACTAACAGTGGTCAGTGCTGCTAGAGGAGAGTTTGAAGAATTAGAGAATTGGTCAACGAACAAAATAACACTGTGATTTTTTAAGAGCAACTATGATAATATTCTCATTGTCCAGGAAGAGTGGAAGGCCAAAAAATGAGCTACTAGATGGCTGAGAAAGTAGAAAGAACTTTTCTCATAGAGGCTGAGATTCCAAGCAGAACAATACCCACTGGATACTTAGAGGGAAAGGGGTGAGGAGGCAAAGGAGAAAGAGGAGCGTGACAGTGACAAGCAAGGGTGGAAAGCTGGTACACTGGTAGGAAGTGAGGTGGCATCTAGGAAGATCAAAGAAAACTAAATACTCCAAGCAACACTGAACTTTCTCTCAAGTTTTTCCCCCTAATTAATCAATGGCTTACATGGAGATGTTTTTCCCCTTTGTTTAATAATTAATAGATTCCTTACTGTTCCTATAGTGAAGGTAAGGAAATACAGCCTCTATTTCCGGGAAAGAGTGGTCTCAAAGAGTATCCACGACTTACCGTTGATGGAGTCAGCCAGAATCTTAAGTTGCTGGGTATTGTCCAACACCTCAATCCTTTGGGTGTATGGGTCATAACGAACGGAGAAGGGCCGCGGGATGGTAGCTGCAAAGTTCCTGGAGCCAAAACCATACCTCTGAGTGAAGAGCGCCATTTTGGAAAAAATAATTCTAAATGATTTCTCAGTGGCCTTTCACTTGACTATTAATAGCACTGAGACCTCACTAGAAAAGGCAATTTAGAAGCTCAATTGAGAAGTGAAATAGAGTTTCAATGAAGTCCTCTTGGGAATCCTTTGTGGGCTGTATGTGTGTTTGTGTGAATATACAAACACATGTATGTATGTATGTATGTATGTATGTATTTACTTGGTCACCTACCTCCGGAAAGAAAGAGGTAGCTTACAACAAAAGCACAGAATACAATAAGGCCAAAATTCTCATCGATTAAAATAAAACGAGTAAGTACAATCCAGCCAAAGAATATTACAGAAAAAAATGAACTCTGAGATACGTGACAATCAGTGCAGGGAGGGAAACTCTCAAGGGTTGGAGACAGTACATATTGATGACAGTAGCATGGATTGGGCTCCTCCTGGGCACCGAGAACTATGCTAAGTTCTTACTGTTCTGTAGTCTTCACAATTATCGCTACTATTTGAATCGTCATAAAAACCTTAGGAGGAAGGTGCTATTATTACCCCCATTTTACAGATGAGGACACTGAGGCTTTAGGAGGCCAAGGGACTACCAAGGCCATATGGGCAATACATTGTAAAGTTGGGAAGTGGGCCAGGTAGTCTGCCTCAGGCTATGCTTTCTACCGCAGGATCTGGGAAGATGGCAACGTGAGGGTCTTATGAGGGACATCAAGCAATATAATCAACAAGATATTCCAAGTGGCCTATACAATGCAAAGACCTCACTAATGGTATTTCTAAGTTGGCTTCTGGTGACAGTAGCAGCTGCCACACCGAGGAGACAGTTATAAGGGAGTCTAGTAGGGCTCGCCAACTTTGGCAAGAGAGATGGAGCACGGTGGCTGGTGACCCAAGTTCCTGAGCCAGGCTGCCTGGGTTCAGATCCTGCCTCTGCCGATGACAGCCCTCGGGGCCAGGGGCAGGGGGCTCCTCTGCGCCTCAGTGTCCTTATTCCTCTGTAACATTAGAACAGGAGTGGGACGACCTGGGAGGCCTTGAGCTGGTGCAGTTATGGCAGAGCAGCAACTTCAACTAAGTTGGCTCGAGACAGACCCGCAAAGAAGGTTAAGCATGGGGGAAGATTTGGAGGAGGTCAGGGAGGCCTCCTAGGCCGGGACTATCTGTGTAGGTGTCTGGGAGGGCAAAGTAGACCAGGGGCTTCCCCAGTGAGAAGACTTTGAGGTCTGACGGTGGAAGGACCTATGTGGCTGGTCGATCCACAGCCGAGTTCAGAGGCAGGATTGGGTGGCAGAGTTGTCCACAGTGCTGGCATGTCCAGACAACAAGCTGTGAAGCAGTCCCGCAAAGACCCCTCCCAGCAGAGGGTGGAAAGGGACAAGGGGGGACAGGCTCTGTCTGCTGCCCTCCGTTGCTGTGGGGATTGGAGCCCAGCTCCTGGCCAACCACCCACAGACCAGGAACACCAGACAAAGTCAGGAGGTTCCAAGAGCTTCTGACCCACCTTGGTCACCACCTCACCTCACTTTCTCCTTGGCGTCACTGAAACTCTCAGCCACGTAATACAGGGGCTGGAACTCCGTGACAGTGTATTCCTGCACAGCTGTCTTCTCCAGCTCCAGCGGGAGCAGCTTCGGCTTACCAGACAGGCAGTACTGTGGGCCCCAAGAGGAATGTGCTCGTAGTTAAAGCAAGGCCGGTGGTCCCTGCTGCATCCTATAGGTCATTTGTGCAACTTCTCCTGTCTCCCCCTGATTCCTCTCACACCCTAGCCCAGATGCAGTCAACTGACTTATTTTGCATGTACTGTATCCTATCCTTCATAGCCCATTTAAACCTACAGGCAAGACAGAAAGAAGTCATTCTCTCCAACCATTTTCAGGTAAGGCGATCCACAGATAAAGTGGAAGGGGACCTCATTTTCTGGCAGGTGTGTGCAAACATCTGTGCACAGTTCAGCCTTGGAATCAGGAGGCCCCCCTGTCCTGGAAACCTGTGTACTTGCAGTTCAATTTCTACTTCTAACATCCACAGACGTGATCAAGTCAGAGCTGCTAAAGTACCAATCATTTGAAGTTAAGCCCCATAGTTGAATTTCAAAATGGATGTGCCTGGGGTCTTCAAAACACCCCCAGGGAAAGGATGGTTGGTTGTACCCACCCCTTCCAAATCCATCCTTGGTTCCCATTAGGGTCATACCTGTAATTCACCGAAGGACGACAGGAGCCCAGCGCCATATGCCTTTATGGAGTCTCCTTGTTTGCAGAGCCCAAACTCCACAGTAAACCAGTAGATCTGGAATGGAGAGTCAAGTTGAGGGCACACCCCAAGGAAGGGGAGGAAGAGGAAGGCAGCAGATGCCCCAGGGCCAAGGGCAGCACAGCCCAGGTGGGGTGTGTGCAGGTCTGTTCTCTGAGTCAGTGCGACCTGGGTCACTTCTCTGTGTCCGTGCTGTTCTCTAACCAGTCACCTATTGAACCAAGAGTGGGCTGAATGTGGCAAAGTAGTGGTGGTAGAGTGAGTATTGAGGAAGTCCCCAGAGGACACCTCCAATGAGTTCCCCTCCACTTCTGCTTCCTTCTCTGTAGCATCAACTAGGGTGAGATGTTTCCCGGAAGTTGGTCAGACTCACCAGGTGATCCCATGATGTTTAGTAGAGGGAAGTAGGGGACTGGATGGTGACAGAATCAATGAGGGATCATCCTCATCATCTGTGCTCAACTTGGGGTGTTTCTTAGTTATCCCTGTCAACCACTGCACTTATTTTCTCCAAATTAATCCTTACCCTAGCTCCCCGTCTAACATGTCCTGGATGTCTGGTCTAGGGAAGATGGCCCTGGAATTCTGGTAGAACCCTACTGACTAGGGCCAAGAGAAACCCAGGGCCCAGTTAGCTGCTGAAGACAGTCATGTTTGCAGAGTAAGGGCTGTGTTACTAGTTAAGTCTGTTTGTCGCACTAGAGAATGTCAAACCTGAGAAGGGTGTCCAAGTTCAGTCAGTGTGACCACTTTTCCTGCAGATGAGAAGTCTTCAGCCCAGAGAGGTCAAGCAACATACAAAAAGTTACACAGCAATTCAAGGACTATTCCCAGCCCAGTATATCAATAATAAGATACATTAAAAAAAAAAAGATATTAAGTTGGTGATGACTGCTTTTATCATTGTTACAGCAGCTAACATGATACTCTGAGATTTGAGTTTATTTTCTTCTTACAAGTGAGAGATTCTATCAAGTTCTGCAGCTTTGAAATTTGCTTATTGTATCTCTGTAGCATCTGGCATTTAAAAACTCATGGTCACACCAAGTTAACCCTTCAGATCGTCTTGATATACTGATATGGACAAGATATAAATGAGTGCATTTATTTTTAGAGATACAGGAGCAAAAGCCGCCCTGTGCAGCCCCACGCCCACCTGTGGAGTGAAACTATATAGAAAACTGATGACGTACAACTATGGACCCTCCCCCTTCTCTCTCTCTCTTTCTCTCTCTCTCTCTCTCTCTCTCTCTCTCTCTCTCTCTCTCTCTCTCTCTCAATCTCTCTCTCTGTCAAAATAAAATAAAATAAAATAAAAATACATCTTTAAAAAAAAGCAACAGCCACTTGCCCACCACCTCAGAGAAGCTGGTCAGTGAGAAAGAACATTCTGGGAGTTTTTGCCCTTTTGATAAACTGAGCTCATAAACTTCTAAACTGATACATCTTAATGATAGATTTATGCATAGCTGTGGTGGTCCCTCATTCTATGGGGAAGTTTTATTTTTCATCTTGTGGGCTGAGAACATCGTAAGAGCTGTGGCTGAGAGGCTGGAGAAGAACCGCTCCTTTGGGTAGGCAGCTATAGAAAGGAAGCCCCCGGCTATGCAGTTGCTGATTCCAGGCTCTAATGATGAGTGTCCTCACCTTCATGGGGGGCAGGGGCAGTGCTTGGTGAGAGGGGGGAAGCCCACCCTCATTGCTACCTTGTATCTGAGAAAAAACAGGTCCTAACGCTGGTGCTGTTGCAAAGACACAGAGTACGTATTCCCTCTTCAAAGGCGTGGACCGAGGCTACTTCCCACGCACACGCTTGTGCCTGAGAGTTCTCAAGGGCTGTCACTCCAGCCTGTTGATGTTTCCAAGGCACTCTGTTTAAAACCACATGTAAACATCTGCATGCAGCTGATTTCAAAATCACGCCATTAAGGAGAAACTCAAATGTGAAATTTCCCCCAAGCAAATGTAGCCCAGAGCATCATCTGACTTTCTTCCCACGTGGCCTGGCTTTCAGGGGAGGTGCAAAGCTTCGAAGACCCACATTAGGGCCAGTGACACCCCCACCAGCCACCAGTGGGAGAGGGGGCTTACCGTGGCAAGTTTCTCAACGTACTCATCGGGTGCACCCAGAGAGGCGAGGCCAATTTCCTGTAATTTGGGAGAAACAGCGTCACTGGTAGGACTCTGTCATCCACCTTTACCCTCAGTCTGTCTCACACTTGACCACAGGAAAGTGGTGCTTGACCAGATGCTGTCAGAAGGACGCAGATCAACTCTGATTGTTCTGCTGAGTCTTCCCTAACCACACATCCCAGATCTCTAGAGTGGGGGAAACCATTCCCTGACAATTGGTCCTTTGTATGTTCACTTTACAAATGAGAAACACTGTGGCACAGAAAGGGGTGATGATCTGCTCAAGGTCACACAGTACTTTGTGTCCAAAGCTTCATCTCTTGATTCAGTGCAGTAAATCGTTCTCCCAGGGCAGAAGCGGAACAGTCCTGGAGCACACCCTGCTCCGATGGGAGCACAGTCCTGTAATTCCATAGGCTCAATCCACAGGAGTAAAACCCCGGTCTCTCAACCACGTCACTAGAAGGCAAACGAGACGAGTTCCTCACCTGGGAAAACTGGGCAAAGCTGCGGTCTGAAAACAAGGGCACGTGTCCCAACAGTTCATGGCAGATGTCACTGAAAGACAGAGTGGACAGAGTTTGCAGGAGGAAGGTGACAAGCCAAGCCAGACTCAGTCCTTCTACACAAAGAATGGCGGGAAAGAAATGAAGTAACTCATTCAGCTTTACAACCTCACTCCTAAGAATGAGTGACATGTGCAAAGCTTGGGATCAGATGAGGCAAGGTGTAAGCGAAAAGGAAGAAGGGGAAAGTAAAGGACAGGGCAGGGCACGTCAGCTAGAGGGGGGTGTCTTAGGTGTATGCCCAGTGGGGTGCAGAACAGGACAGCCAATATGTCTGTGAGTATCCTCCCATACACCTGTGGGTCATGACCCTTCTTATCCCAAGTTTTCACCTCGGTACTGACATTTCTGGGCAGATAAAAGATGCTCAGTTATTCCCATGGGAAATATTAAAAAGCATTTTTTTAATGGCACTGTTCCTCTCCTCTTCTGGAGTGGGTAGCAGTCGGGCAGGGAGGAAAATGGACATTTATTTAGTACTTTATGGGCCACGTCTATTAGGAAGAGGTCTTTGCTGATTGATAGTCATGAACTTTGTGTGCTGGGAAAGACCATTTTGGATGTCCTGCTGACTTTCTGTATAAATCACTGAAGGTCTAGTCGACTAAAAAGATAGCTAAATGCAAAAGGACACAGCGTGCTGGCCAGCCGTTATTGACAGGCAGCCAAAGCACACTCTAGCGAAGAAAGCTTCGAATCAGCTAGGCATGTTTTCAAGGGCTGTTCAGCTTCCTGCCACTTGTTCCTAGTCCCATTTGGAACTTCCTAGTCCTGACTCGTACAATCCATGGCCAGGAAAGGTCTGAATGTTTGACTCATAGGATCCCCAAATCTCTAATCAGCATGGTCTATTTGGACCGAGAAAAATCCCCTGAAGAGACGAATTCTTCTCTTAGTATCAGACAATCCAACTATCGAGGCAACTTGCTCTACAGATCAGTCCACGATGAACACAGATCTCCTTCCCAGAACAGGGGGAGGTGGCAGGCCCCGCGGGTGGGCAGTACTCACGGCTCAGGCGTGTACATGGGCTTGGACCCATGTCTGATGTACTGCGTGCAGTGGAAGACTCGGAAGGCCAGGCCACCCAGGAAATCCCGGGAGGACAGCAGGCCAGCCACAGGTCGGAGGCGGAAGCCAGTGCATGCTGGGAAGCAAGGGAGAAAGACCACTCAAACCCCCTCCCAGCAGAGCCACAGGCCTGGAGCCCACTAGGTGGGGAAGCGGTCCACCCAGCGGCCCAGGAGCGTGGGTGCTCTGCCGAGGAGACTCGGCTTTAGATCGCCACGCCAGCACGTTCTAGCTGGGTGATGTGGGTCAAGGCAATTCCCTGCTCTGAGCCTTGGTTTCCTCATCTGTAAAATGCAGATAAATAATTACTTCCTAGGATTATTCTGAAGATCAAAAGAGCTAGTAACTAGGAAGTACTTAGCACAGAGCCTAGCACTTTGGAAGCATCGGATAAATTCAGCTCTCCTTATTGTTGGTTAAGGTGGAACACATTCCCTACTTCTCAAGTTTCCGGAGGGCAGAGCGAAGCAGTGAAGTCGCATTTCCCCGAGGAGCACCCACCTGCATGCGTTGTCACACACTCACACTGGCCTCCACTGACTTTGCTCCCCTCCTCCCCCCACCCACCTTTGACCCTGATGGGGGCTTACTCTGCAGAAACTGAGAAACATCTTCCAGCTGGGGGATGTTGTCTTCGCGGAAGCCACAGTACTTTTCCAGAAGTGGGAAAATGTGATTGTGCTCGTAGCACGCGTGGGTTTTATACAGGGACTTCAGGGTCTTGAACACCGTCCCCCACGTCTTCTTCTCTTCCTCCGTGTATTCCACTCGAGGGATGGGCTGTCCACTAGAACACAGGCACGAGATATTGGTCTCCAGCAGGGCAGGTAGCGCGTGGAGGGGGAAGGAGCAGACAGAGATGCGTCCTGAGTCAGCGCGTGCCCACCACCCAGACGCCAGTGAGTTTCACAAGTTGTTTGGAAAAGGAGAATCCCACTGCCTGATGTAGGAAAGAGACGACTGATTTGGTTCCGCAACAATCCAAGGTCTCACCTCACCTGCTACACCAAGGGTTCGCTTTCACACTGGGAAATCACTGGGCCTTTCTGCTATGCTATCGCTCCGATTATTTATGTCAAGTAGACATTCACTCACCTTCGGGGCCAGGCAGGTAAAGTAAATGTGTAAAGT
Source organism: Craseonycteris thonglongyai (assembly GCA_004027555.1). Taxonomy (NCBI): domain Eukaryota; kingdom Metazoa; phylum Chordata; class Mammalia; order Chiroptera; family Craseonycteridae; genus Craseonycteris; species Craseonycteris thonglongyai. The sequence continues at coordinate 51,658 of PVKE010005634.1, forward strand.
AGCAGGCAGAGACGATAGGAGCGTGGGCTAAGACACGCTAAACAAAGGCTCCCAAGTTCAGTAAAGATCTGTATTATGCCCACTAAAGCAATGGTATCTGTGGACGGAAGCAAGTTTAACATGGTACCGGGAGTTTGAGATGCCTGGTTCGTGGCATAGACTTGCTGGGCTTGATTCTGGTGCCTGGGAAGCCACACAGGTATCTGAATGCATGCTGGGGATCAGATCTGCTGTGTCATAACAGAACGACAGGTCGCTTGTCAAAGTGCATATATTGGCCCTGCCCCATAGATCCTGAGTCTAGATTCCAATAAGCTCTCACACTATATAGTCTGAGAGGCTTTCGCTTGGAAGGTCCTTCTGGAAAACATCAAAAGATGAGCTGTGTTCTGAACAGTGGAAACAAATGAGAAACAGAAAGCCTGACTCCAAAGGCCAGTGACTGTTCTTGGGCTGTCGGCCTGTTTCCTAACAGGGTATGTGCAGTGTCTGGGACACAACGAGACAGTTACCTGAGAATCATAGATCATCAGCGGGCTCCAAACTAGGGGCCCCCCCTTGCCCTTTCAGAACTGTAGCTCATCCAAGGACATGAAAACAAAGTCACTGTTCTGTCCTACAGAGGTGGGCAGGGAGTAGAGAGGAAAGACAGGTTTTTGCATAAGCATTGAAAGCAAGACAAGCTCAGAAGGTCCTGCCCTGGCCAGAAGCAATTGTTAAAAACAAAACAAAACAAAAAAAACCATCATGTAAGCCCCTGCCCAAGGGTATACCATTATTTCAGGGCTAAGTGCTGAAGGAAAAGACTGGGCCTTGCAAGGGGACAGAGAGGAGTTCAGTTGGCTCACCATTTCAAAGCTGAATGGCCTTGGGTGATTTAGTGATGCTTTCTGAGCCTCGCTTGGGCTACATTTTCAAACGCACATTTTGTGAACTGATCCATAGACTGTGAGTTCATGACTCATGATGCATGGGTTTGATCCTTGTGTGGAACAGTTACTGGGAAGGTGCAGGAGACCTGAACATGGGAGCTGTTGGCATGGATGGTAGTGGGCCAAAGTTGAGTCCTGAAAGATGTTACCGTTTCTGGGGCCAGAGGAAGAGGCCAGAGGAGACTGGGAAGAAACCGTATAAAGGAAGGAGAGAAACCAACAGAAAGTAAAACATTTGGAGCAGTGCAGGCTCCTGGCTCAGAGAGTTCACAGATACCCAGGAAAGTGGTTGAGAATGACTTTGGAGTTTAACAACCAGAGCACGCCCCCTACTAGCATATGATGTGGGCAAGTTACTTAACTGGTTTCATCTTTAGTTTTCCCATCGGGACAGTAAAGAGTTTCTATTAAGACTAAATAAAATAGAGTGAAAAAACCCAACATTTAGCAACCCCCCAGACATAGTAAGGAGATAAGAAATGTGATCTATTATTACTGACGAGACCTGGTCAACTGTTAGGTCTCTTCTGCTGCCCTTGGCTCAGGAACGGAGTTCAGGCCCCAAACACTGAGCTTCGAGGTAGCATCGAGACCCAGTTCCCGAGCACACAAACAGCAACACGGTTCTCTCCCCCCATAACAGACTCGGTAGCTGCATTTGCTAGTGGCTAAAACAGGGTAGACGAGCAGCGTAGAGTCCCAGACAAAAATAGCTAAAGAAACTCATCCGAAAATTGCCCTTCGCAGCTGAGGCAGATCAGTGAAAAGTGGGACGCTGAGGCTTGGCTCGCCTACCACCTCACGTGATTCAGTATTTCAGTCAAGCAGCCAACTCCTTCTTAAATGTAAATCATTCTCTTTTCCTTTCTCCCAGATTCAATGTGGAGAATACCAGCAACTGTTTTGTTCAGGACTGAGACCTTTTATAATTACCTCAGACATCACGGTGTCATTACACAACAATTACATAGGAGAGAGCTTGGCCCCAGTGCAGTGGGTAATTCTGTTTGGCCTAGCAACATTTTTTTTTTTAACATGTTATTAAAGGGAGGGTTTAAACACACATGCACGTACCCACGCACGCATGCACACACGCACACACACCAGGATTCTCCATGCTGGTATTTTCCAACCTTGGGCAAGGGAGAGGTAGGCTAGGAGTGTATGCTGCTTCTTCCCTCTCAACGAGCAAAACAGACTTACTGTCGATAGTTGTAGGCTATATCCGCAAAGTGCTTCCGTCTTGCTCGGTACACCGGGTCTTTAAAACCCTAGGAGAAAGCAGACACTTGAGATCTCAAGGCTTTGGAGGGAGAGACCTGGCCTCTCTATGCATGCTTTGAGTGGGAGCTCGATTTTTTTTTTTTATTGTTAAATTTATTAGGGTGATATTGGTTGAGTGGGGGCTCTTGAGCTTTGAGACTGCATCTCTCCTTCCCCTGATTATACCCTGAAGATGAAGTCTCTGTTAAACTGTGAGTAAGCACTCCCACCAATATCATGAGTGATACATTATTAGCAACACCTTCAAATCAATGTGAACCTCTGCACCATAAGAGGCCAAAGCACAAACAGTGTGCAGGTCTTAAAGACATTCCATCCTCAGCATTTCTAACTTGTACACTTCCTAAATTAGGCGAAGTCAGTAGGATAGAGGTCTACGATGAAGACGTACAATATTCACTACATTTTTGATCGATGGTGTGTGTGTAGCGCTACCGCCCAACTTCTTGACAGACAAACAGTGCATGCAGACTGCCATTGCAATTTTCAAAAATACCATATATTGAGTGCCTACTATGTGCTGGTGTGTGTGAGTGCTAGGAACTTGTTTTATTTACAACACTGACAACAAACTTGTAGGTAGACCAATATGAGTATCCCCTTCTTTCCAGAATAAACAGTGGCTCTAAGAAATGGAGACAAATTGAAGCCAGGACGGGACTCATCCAGTGCCATGCTCTTTTCAATAATTGTCATCAGCAATTGTCAACCTTTACAACTCGGCCAGGGCTCAGGTAACTGGGAAACCTCTCGAATGTAAAGAAGGTGATACTTGCTTCTCCTCTGAGGTTGACTCACGGGTGGCCTTCCCCTAACAATTCATAAGCAGTGCATTTCCCAGTGAAGTGGACGAGTGTGAATGTCAGTGTTGGGATCAGGACAGGGGTTGGTGGGAGCCTCATCCTGAGTCAGAGGTGACCCCAATTGATTAAATGGGCATTGTTCCTATATTTTCTTCTAGGAGCTTTACAGTTTCCGGTCTTGCATGTTGTCCTTAAACCATTTGGAAGAGCGCCTGGTGTCATCACTGTAGGATTTGTTGTGTTCCCTCCCAGCATGTCCCCATCAGCTGTGTCATCCACCACTTCAGTTTGCAACTTCTCTGTCCCACCTTCCTTCCAAACCAAGGCATTAATGAATCAAACATAAAGGCTTGTATCACAGAGCATAATATTTAATGGAATCTTTTAAAAGGATAAATGCTGCCTGGTTTTCAGGCACTATTGTTTGTTTTATTTTGCTGGTTGGTTTGTGTTTTTTTCTAAATCAGGCCCTATTAGAAGTTTCAAATTTATGTTATATTATATTAATTATAAAATATTATTTATATTATTGTATTAATTACAATATTATGATCCATAAACATAATGCCATTCTATCTGAGAATCTGTGGCCTAGAGTCTGGCACACAGAATAAACTACAAACACTTGTTGAAAGAGGAAAGGAAGAAAAGGAGGGAAGGAGGGAAGAAAAGGATTGCTTAGTTTATTTTCTAGGATATATTTTAAGAAATAGAGAAATCCAAATGTTTTACACTGGAAAAAAAAAAGTAAAATTACCATATATTTTTCCATCTAACTTAAGTTCCAGATAAATTTTTTTTTTGTCAAATTTATTGGGGTGACATTAATTGATATCCATTACATAGTTTCCAGGTGTACTATTCTACATTACATCGTCTATACATTGCATTATGTGCTCACCACCCAGAATCAGCTCACTTTCCATCACCGTATGCTCAGATAAATTAAGTGATTATAAGTTTAGAAAAGAGTCCATGGCATGATTATTACAAAGCATAACTACTGTTTTCTCTAGAGCACTGAATGGTTTTGAACCATTAATTACAGGTAGAAAAGCTTAGGGATCGAAAACTTAAAACAGCTACTGGGTCCACTTCTACTGGGTGAAGATAAATTGCCTTGGGACGTTGTGATAAGAAAACTGGGCACCAGGACTGAATTTCCATGCAATGCTGACATAGCCTTTTATAAACCTGTCTGTTGGGCTAAAAGGAGAACATGTCTCCATAGTTAGAATTCAAAATATACAGGTAATGTCTGCTGGTCAGTTAGGCTTGACTGCTACACTCATCCTTACCTTCCAGTCTTACTGAACAGGCAGTAGTAAAGGGCTTTCTCCCGCTCCTGAGTATGAAGTGTAGACTTTTGCACTTGCAAGGTGCCTTGGAGAACATCTACTTCTATATGTTGCTTTAGATCTAAGGAGGGTGAAGCTCATAGAGCCGTTTGTTCACGGGCCTTTACCTGCAGAACCAGCAGCCCCACTCAGGTTTTCTGGTCTTACCCAAGCTGCTGAGTGCAGGTTTGTGGGGTGAGGCAGGAAACCAGGAAAACAAAGAGGAATTCCCCTAACCAGTGGATTTCCACCTCATTCTGCTACCTCCAGAAATGGGATGCCCCTGATCATTTCTCTTCCCATTTGACTCTTTCTCTTTAATCTGCAATATACTTTGTCTAGGTGGTTTAAATATTTTTACATCAGTGGGGGCAAAAAGCTTCAAGTAAAATTGTATGTTCAATAGGTATCAACTATATCAGAGGAAATATAAATTTTTTTTTTGAGATTTATTTTTATCGTTTTTAACACCAGAGAGAGAGACAGAGCAGTCTCCATAGTTGTATGTCATTAGTTTTTGATACAGTTTCATTCCACAGTGGGCACGGGGTGGCACAGGGCAGGAACTGGGCTGGGAGCCTCTGGCATGGGAGGCACACCCCTGCAAACTGGGGGCCTCCTACATGGGAAGCACTTTCAGGGGGAGAGATAAACTGTGCACCTCCCACGTGGGAAGCTCACCCTGGTGAGAACTGAATTGGGGGCACAACCCAGCTCAGCATATGGGTTCGCACAGGCCAGGGCTGGGATTCGATCCTTGGACCCCAGGGCTGCAAGACAAGCACTCAACCCACTGAGCTATCCCGATATCTCCAGAGGAAACATAAATATATCAATGAAGTGATAGAAGAAGTGCACCAAAGTCTAATAACTGTTATGAAAATAAGAAACAGTAACTAGTTTATTCTTCTATACTATTCATGCTTTTGAAGTTGTCAACTATGCATGTCGATTTCTCTATCATTGTGAAAAAAGTTAAATGATAGTAAACATCCACCTGGAATCATTATGGGAAGTGGCAGCATGTTCACATATGGAGATACATCATGACACACATAGATCACACAGATTGGGAAGGTCTCTAACCATTGTCCTGTCCAGCTCAGAGTTGCTTAGAAGTCCATTACCGGCCTGCAAGGGGTCCACACCAAATAGGCCACATGGACTTTAGACTTTCACTCTCAGTTACCAGTGAAAGACAGCTGTAACCTTGAAGTCCTTCTCTCAGGGACCTTGAGGTCCCTCCTTTGGGCTGCCAGGTGACCACAGGGCCTCTGCAGCCACGTGGAACCCACTGTGAATTAAGCTACAGTTGGTGATGACTAATCATCCTGTCTCACTTTAGACTAATAGCAGCAATTACAGTAGCACTGCACGTAATTTATTTATAATCACCCTGTCTCAATTAAGCTAATAGCAGCAATTTTGGTTGCACTGCATGTAACTAAGTATGTTTTGACAAGAAAATATATTGTTGGTGAACGGATGAAGGGAAGGGGGAAGAGGGGAGGAGGGATGGAAGGAAGTAGAGAGAATTCTATAGGATGCAAAGTTATATCATTTGCTGTCTACATGCCGTCCCATCTCTGAATTTTTCATACCTGAATGTGTTGACGTGTGTGATTTTGTTTTTGTGGCGGTTGGGGAAGAGGGTAACTGAGATATTTACTTCATCATTTCTTGATATCGTGGCTAAAGTTAAACCTCAGAAATGCCATCTTTAGACTAGTGAGGGGAAGAGCAGGGGTCTTAAAGTTGGATGGGTTTGGGGGGAAGCCGGGATGGCTCAGCAGGTTAAGTGCTCACTTTGCAGCTCTGAGGACTGAGGATCAAATCCCGGTCCCGGCCTGTGCAGACCCATTTGCTGAACTGAGGTGTACTTTCCATGCAGGAGGCCCCCGGCCCAGTTACCACCCTGCACAGCCCCCGCCCACCTGTATGGAATGAAACCATCGAAAACTGATGACGGGGAAGCCAGGATGGCTCAGTGGGTTAAGCGCTCACTTTGCAGCACCGGGGACCGAGGATCGAATCCCGGCCCCGGCCCGTGCGGACCCATATGCTGAACTGGGGAGTGCCCCCAGTTCAGTTCTCTCTCTGTCTCTGTATCTCTCTCTCTCTCTCTCTCTCCCTCTCTCTGTGTCAAAATAAATAAATAAATAAATATATATATATAAAAAAAAGAAAACTGGTGACATACAACTATTGAGACTGTTCTGGGCTCTACCCCTTCTCTCTGTTTCTCTCTCTCTCTCTCTGTCTCTCTCTGAGTCTCT